>PVHP010028478.1:0-23081 GCA_004024765.1 Zapus hudsonius | reverse complement strand
TTTCAGAGCCTTTCCCTCATTGATAAAGTCAGCTGATTTTATAAGCTCTCTCACTCCTTCTTGGGATACATAAAAACAATGTAAATAAACCATTTTGTACATGGATTGACACATAATAAATAATAAAACATGATTTCATGACTGATAATATTAGAAATTCTTATTATCTGGTTCCTAGTCAATACATATTTATGGTGTAGTGTAAAGAGATTTTTTTAAGAAACAGCTTCATAAGATGATTTCTAAAGTTTAGAGATACTGAAGAGGGTACCTCTCATTACATAACACATTACTCCTTCTTTTAGGGCCCAGGAAATAAAATGATTTTAAGCCTTACGAATGACAAATTTGTGTTTTCTTTGTTCTTGAGAAATGCTATATTTCATTCTTGTGACTTTCTGAGGCCCTCTCTAATTTTCAGTGTAGGAAGATCATCTTTAAAGAAAATTAATTTTCACATGTGTAAATATCCTTTAATTCCAGGTCTCACTATGTTAATCAGAACCCTCAGGTCTCAAATGATATATTTTGAGTAATTGACACCACCAATCATTTCCTCAGATTTGGGACGCTTTTCTTCCCTGAAAAACTGCTCAACTGAAAGTGCTTTTGGTTTCTTTTCCTTTGACATCTTGCATTCTGGATGCTTCTAATCAGAAATTCACATTTTTAAATGTGATTTCCCCCATTATCACATCACTTAATCCTTCCACAAATGCTCTATGACATGATTTATTATTAAGCTCCCTTTACAGTAAATAAAACAGATGCTTGGTACAATTTGCTCTTTCTTCCTCTGTCTGACCACACCCTCTCCATGAGTGACCTGATTTATTTATTTATTTATTTATTTATTTATTTATTTATTTATTTTCATATATATTTATTGTCCATAATGAGTTACATTATTTAGTGGGCAAACCATGCGTTGTTATCCCGACTTCCCCAATTCCCCCCCTCCCCATCCCTGATCAGTTGTATATCCTTCTTCGTGGGCTGTCTGTATTAGTCCTTGTGGCAAGGGATCCTGTATATCTTAGTACTCATCCCGGTCTTCCTGGCCCAAGTGTGTTGTTACTGATGGGTGCCATGCCTCCGGACCTGATTTATTTATATGACTTAAACAATAATTTTGTCAGTGAACAGAACCAAATTTTCAAGACAACTCTGTATTATTTCTTAGACACCCAAACATTATTTCTAAGAAACTACTGGCTATTTCACTGATACTATAAATAAGACACTGAGAAGATCCCCACTTCTTCAGGGAGTCATCGTTGTAGACACGTTTTTCTGAGCTTCCATGGAGTTCCATGTATTGTTATGCCCTATCTCATTTAACCCTGGCAAGTAATATTTGTCCCAAGTGATTCATCAACCCCCTATTTGTAACAATGCTGAATTTGAGACAAAACTTTAAAACAAAGCAGTTCCCCAGGTCACATGGCCTGAAATTTCCTTTAAGTCCATTTTCTTGCAGTCATAAATAAACATTCATCATATGCAGTGATTCTCAAACTTTGGTATGCATTATAATCACCCATGGAGCTATGTAAAAATCCTGTCCATCTAACCCTACCAACCGATGAGATCCTGGCAGGAGAGGAGCCACCACACTCATATCGTGGAGGATCCATATGGAACCCCGCAGAGAATGACCCCGCAGAGAATGACGGGATGAACAAGGGACCCACAGCCACAGCCATTCAATCAACACAGGATAAGCCAGTGAGACAGAAACCAACGATTTTCCACACAAAGACCCCTAATATCACAACCTTAAAGCAGCCTTAATACTCACCCACCATGACTCAGGGAACTGAGCGGAAAAGGGGGCCGAAAGATTGTGAGAGCCGTGGTGGGGGAGATTATCCAGAGGCATGGCACCCCTCAGTAACAACACACTTGGGCCAGGAGGACTGGGCTGAGTACTAGGATATCCAGGGTCCCCTGCCACAAGGACTGATCCAGATGGCCCACGGAGGAGGATATCCAACTGATTGGGGATGGGTAGGGGGGCATTGGGGAATTGGGGATAACAACTCATTGTTTGCCCACTAAATAATGTAACTCATTATGGACAATAAATATATGTTAAAAAATTAAAAAATTATAAAAATCCTATCCTGTGCTGTTTCAAGACACATTACTTGCTCATTCAGTGTATCTAAATATGGATAATAAAGATATAATTTATATGAAAGAGAAATTCTAATTTAATTGGCATGGGCTACATTCTAGATGTCAGAGTCATGTAAAGCTCCACAGGTAATTTAATGGACAGACAGATTAGGGAAGGACTGACAGATTCTTTAAATGTAAACATGAGACATCATCCCCACTTCCTTTGCTCCAATGCTGGTTTCATAATCTTTTCCAAGATGTTGCAAGGTCTGTAACCCAACATCCTGTCCCCTGTTTTGGCCCTTAGCATTCATCCTCCCTTGTGACTGTCAAGTAACCTCAATAAAACACAGATCTAACCAGGCCACAGCATAGGTTAGACTTTCTCATGGTTTCCTACTGTCCTTAAGGCGATGTCCTAAATTCATCTTCATCTTCTCCTTATACCTGCAAGATTTTCCCTTGAATAAATACCAGCATGACACATCTCCATCTTCTGCCCCTGCTTCAACCTTTGCCTGGAAGACGCTTCCTTCATGCAGTCTTGGTCCAGCCTGCAGGCCTGTGTTTCGATGCCATCTCCCTCTCTCATTGTCCTTGTATGACTCTGTCCCTGATTAAATCACTTTCTCCCTTCTCTGTGTTCCTAAAGAAGAAAGCTGTCCCCACTGGAGTACTACCTCAGTGGGTGGGTAGGGGACAGAGAGGAGGAAATGGGGGCACCTTCACAAGATTTGCTCATACAATGTATATACTTATTCATAATAAAGATATTTTAAAAAATAAAAAAGAAGAAGACTCTCATAGGCTTGTAGCAAAATCAGTTGTGGTTAACTGGAAGTAGAGGAAGTTGAATTAATTCTTATCTCATGGATACCTTAAAATAGAATTAAGAGAAATTTAATTTGATGGATAAATGACTGTTAGTTATTGGTGTAAATAAATAAATACCTAATTATTCATTCTGGATGTAACCTCTTTTGACTACTCTTTTCCATTTAATTGAAGTGAAGGAGTTCTTCCTTAGGAGTGATTTCGACAGTTGCATTGCATATTCAGGAATCAGCTGGCTCCTGAGCTACGGAAGCACTGATGTTGATAAAGGCAGCAAGACTTGGACGAGGGTTTTCTAATCTACAAACCAGATAGAATACTTTTGTTACCTTACTCTCCACAGTATCATTAAGAAGGTGAAATAACTCATCTATACCAGGATCAGCATAGTACCAAGAACACATCAAATACTCATCAAATATCTTTATTTTCTTTTTGAGCACATTCCTTTCTATGCTTGATTTTGATAATGCCTCCCCTTCTCCTTCCTGGTTGGAATGACATAATAAATATTTATTTAATGATAACTCTTATTTGGAAATACAATATATGACACACACATACTTTTTTATTTTTAAATATTTTATTTATTCATTTTTAAGCAGAGAGAGAGAGAGAGAGAGAGAGAGAGAGAGAGAGAGAGAGAGAGAGAGCACACCAGGGCCACCACCTTGTGGTTCTGGCTTATGTGGATCCTGGGGAATTGAACCCGGGACCTTAGGCACTGGAGGCAAGTGCCTTACCCACTGAGCCATCTCTCCAGCCCTTTTCTTTTTATTTTTTAAAAATATTTTATTTATTCATTTTCGACACACACATTTAAAGTGCTGGATGCCTTATATTTTTAGTCTTCAGTTAATATATAATTTGCATATTATCATCATCTTAATTACATCATGGATAGAAAAAGAGATAACAGTGCAATAACAATCAGAAAGACCTATCCTCAATGATTTTATTTTCAGTGTGGAGATAGGACAGTAAAATAAAGTAAAGCAGATATGTAGAATATGTTCTCTAGGTAAGTGACATTGAAAAAAATAAAGCAAATTGGGGGGCAGGAAGAAGAATGCTAGGTGACAGATAGAATTATTAGTAGAGTGGTCAGCTGAATTTTTAGTGAAAAAGTTCCATTTCAATCAGACTCAATAACCTTGAAGTCGGATGAATTGACCATGAATTAAACAGAATCTTACAGAGTTCTAGGCACAGAGTGGTCAGAGAAGAGGGAAAGGGTGGTCTGGGAGGATGGGTATGAGCTCAGGGAAGGGACACAAATCCAGATGGAATGGAGCCTGTCAGTATTTTAAAAGGCTAGAGTTTATTCTGAGATGAGCCGGTTTTGGAGTATTGTAAGCACTGGAGTCAAGTGATCTGACCTATCTTGAGGATTGTTCTGGCAGCCAGCTAAGACTGGCTGTGCATGGCAAACTCAATGGCAGAGAGACCAAGAAGCAAGTAGGCTGAGAAACAAAAGGCTTGCCCCCAGGCCAGTGACCCCACAGATGGTATAGCTAGACACAGAGTGTATTCTGGAGGTCAGCTAAACAACCTGCTATCATCTTGTGTGTGGAATGTAAACACAAGTGGAGTTTTTTTTTTTCTGAGCAACAGGAATGATGATGGTGACATTAAGTGGGACTGGAAAGTCCAACAGAGGGCCAGCTTTGATGGCTATAGAAGTGAAGCTTAGAGACATCCAAAGACGGAGCTTAGACAAGCGGCCCAGAATGGGGTAACTGGTGGTATTGGAAGCAAGGAGAGGAGATGGGGTGACCAAGGAAGTGAATTCAGAAAAGAAGAGGTTTGTGATGGTTGAGCACCATGACACTCCATTGTCAACACTTCAGGTCCATAAGCTGAAGTCAGCTAAGGAGACTGGGACAGCAAGGTGAATATGTATGAGTTCTTGTAAGTCAAGTAAAGACTGTTTGAAGAATGAGTGGACAATCAAATGAAGAAATTGCCGCTCACTGTGAACCAAGATGCTCATTGGAAACCTCAGGTTTAGCCATGTGGGTGACAATAATTTTAAAAAACATTTTATTAAGAGTTTTGATATAACAGAGTTCTATAAATTGATGGTGTTTTATCTAATTTACATCTTTTGTCATCACTATCCCACACTTACCCACCTTCCCCTGAACACCATCCCTTTGGCCAAGTAGCCCTTCCTCTGTATTGATATCACATTCCTTTTGTCCTACGGCATGTCTTCACGTTGATGGGCTCACAATTGTGCAGGTCTTGTGAGCGCAATGACAAGTTTGATGATCACTTCACTGGAACTACAGAGGCAAAAGTTCAATCAAAGGATGACAGAGGTAAAATGGGTTAAAGCGTATTAACCAGCTGCTTTATACAACCTGCAGACACTCAAACTTCTTTAAGGCTTCCTTCATTCCCCCTTTCCTCTCATATTTTCTCCTTTATTCTTTCCTTCCTTCTTCAATATGTAATATGGGATGATCTCAATTTCATCAAGATTTTATGATAACATATGTTTAGGCAAGGTGATATATGGCAATTCCTCAATAAAAGACAGTCCCTACCTGCACTCTCAGAATTCGATGTCTGGTGACTACAGTGGCTGGAATTGGTTTTGCACAAGTTGATTCCAATTAAGTATCCACTCAGTGATTAATTAGAACTATAGTGTGACTTCTGGTTCAGGTGCTTGGTTTTTTCTTTGGAGAAATCAGGAAAGTGTTTCTATAAAAATTGAGGGCATATCCAGAGGCATTGCCTCCCTCAAAAAAAAAAAAAACTGGCTATTGATTGCACAGTTCATAGCCCTCCATCCATCCCATGGAACATTCCAGTAATCCCATTGAGGAGGGCCCTCTGTGGATTGAGGGCAGGGAGGAGGGAAATGGGGGTACCAACACAAGACTTGTTTATACAGTGTTTCTACTTATTTACAATAAATAAATAGAATTTTAAAATGTGAGGGCAGAAGACTGGAGGCTACCACCAGCTTTTCAGGAAACACACCTTTGGCTCAGAACTCCATGGAGCTTCTGACTGTAAATAAAAATTGCAATGACTCCTGCTTGGAAGTGGGGCTAGGAGGCCCGAGAGTAAGTGCACTCTGTCCAGGGTAGCCTCCTGCGGAAATGACTTCCAGAGCTGAGTGCCAAAGTGCTTTCGTAAATGACTCTGGCTCACCCCTTTCCCTATCTCCTGTCCTGTATATGCAACATTTATAAAAATAAACGTTTGCAGGAGGCATTTGGGATCAGGCCAAGGTGAAGCACCCAGCAAGGAAATCAGATAAACCAGAGGACTTAGAACTCCCAAGAAGAGAACAAGTTTTCAGAAAAGGGAACAGAGGGCCCGTGGACACTCAGATGGGTGATGGTAGAAGAATGTTTAAGCACCAGAACTTCAACTCTGTCCACCACTGACTTCTCTTCCCATTTATCACATTGTATCTTATCTCTCTTTTCACTAAAATGCATGATCCTTGGGGGAAAGAACTTTCAAATGAGTAATTGTCTTGGATTTGGATTATTTATCCAGAAATAACACATGTATTAAACCCCCAGTTTATACCAGGAATTCTGTGCCTAGAGCCATATCTCCCATACTTTAGACATTCCAAAATACAAATACCTTCATCTTACAAATCAGTCCTACGTGGGCTCCAATGACTTAGCAAAAAGTCATCTTTTTTAAAGTTCTTTTTTTTTTTTTTAATTTGAGATACAGACAGAAAGAGGCAGACACAGTAAGAATGAGAATGGGTATGTCAGGGCCTCCTGCCACTACAAATGAACTCCAGATATGTGTTCACTTTGTGTATCTGGTTTTATGTGAGTTCTGGGGAATCTATCCTGGGTCATCAGTATTTGCAAACAAATGCCTTTTAATTGCTGAGCCATCTCTCCAGCCCTCTTCAAACCTGCATCTAGACAAAAAAAAAAAACATAGCTTCATAATTTCTGTGATTTTCCTTACTCTTAGCTCTCTAATAGAACCTTATTGAGTGTAGTCCCTTACTTGGATTATTTTAATATTACCGTCCCTGCTACCATGCCTGGAACATTATAGACACAATAGCTTCAAAGTTTCTGCCCTCCCATTTATATGCCACAACTTATTGTCTAAGTTGAGAGATTCTGGGCTATTGAATGGAATTAGTACTCTTAGACAGAAGTCTGAATGGTATCTTGACCTTCTGCCACGTGAGGACACATATATCAGCAATAGAGTCTTTTAATCAAATAGGCAACTTGATCAAAGACTCCTCAGACTCCAGACCTGTGAACAACAAATAGTTGATTATTAATTAGAAGTTGAAGTCATTCTAAGATAGCAGCCTCAGCATACTATGAAAGTAGATATTCAATTAACATCAACAAATGATTACCACATGTTTCAAGATTATTTAACTATTTATTTTATGTCTGTCTCCACCATAGGACTATTAATATTTTAATATCTTTATTATCAGTAATTAGATAGATTGTATAAGCACATCTTGTGATGGTACCCCCATTTCTCTCCTCTCTGTCCCCAAACTGTGGTGCCATTTCCTTTTGTTTCATCCTTTTTCTGGTGTTCATGAATTTCTTAATAAATGTTAATAGGATGAATAAATATCCTAACCTCTCTTATTTTTTGGATCCCCTTAAATTATTCTGTTTCATTAAATTAAATACATGATTTTATTCTATAAAATATGTATAGCATTAATAAGTAAAACCAAAGAACAATCAGAAAGAAATTCATAGAGAGGTGACTATAACTATTATGTATATAATTATTATCATATAATTATTATCAAAAGATGATTATTGTACATTTACAAATTAGGAAGTACTTATTGAGCGCATACAGAGTGCTGACATCAGATGAAGCATTGTAAACATGGAGATGGGCAGGTACAGGTAAAAGCAAGTTCAGGTGTCAAGATAAGGATGTCAAAGGGGGCTAAGGAAAAACACAGTAGTCCAGACTGATGACATCAACGAAAACACTGAGAGAAAGATCCAAGAAAGTTAAAGGGTGGGTTGAAAATGTCATGTATTCATGTGGTAGGCACCTGGGATTTGGTAAATGAGTGAGCAAAGAGGTAAGGAGTGTAGGAAATAGTTTACCCAGGCAGAGAAACAGTACCTGTGGTAGCACATAAGTGATTAGAGGGCTGGAGCGATGATGTGATGCTTAGGTGTGCTTCCTGTATGAGAATGAGAGCCTGATGTAGTCTGAAACTGTCTGAGAACTCACATTAAACAGCTGGGCATGGCCACATGCACCTGTCACCCTGGTACCAGAGGAGAGTAGAGAGCCAGGAATCACCAGAGCCCACATAACAAGGTTCAGAATCATTAAGAGACTCTAAAAGAATTGTGGAAGAGCAAGAGAGCATTCCAGCTGGCACACAGGAGTGCATGAGGCACTACCAGGGCACATGTCACATGTGTGCATTACACACACATACACACACACACACACACACACACACACACACACACACACCTCCCAAGCAAAAGGGCAGATGCAGTAAAATGACTGAAATTCCAATGACTGACAAGTAGATGGCAGGTAGGCAGGGGTGGCAGGTGGTGAGGGCACAGGGTCCAGGGAGGAAAGAGTTATGTCAAATTGTCAAATAAAATCTTAGAACTCAAAAGCAGCTCATACCTTTCCACTTACTTTTGTTCAATGCTCCTTCACGTGTTCTTCTCCACTGTGGTCTTAGTAGAGCACACAGAGGCAGTAATAAAATAGATAACCACTAGATAGACAGAATCATAACTCATAACCAGTCAGTTTCTCATTGTGGGAGCAAAAATACTTGACAAGAATCAGTTTAATGAGGAAGGGTTTGTTTCAGCTTACACATGTTATAATGGAAAAGTATAGTGACAGGAGCTTGAGGTATCTGGTCACATTCAACCACAGTGAGGCAGCAAAGAGGGATGAATATTGGTGCTCAGTCAGGTCTCTCTTTTTTTAAATATATGGTCCAGGAATACAGCCCATGGGGTGAACAATCCACAGTTAAGTTGGGTATTCCTACTATAATTACCTTTAAAAAGACAATCCTAAAAGATATGCCTAGAGGCTAACCTGATGTCATTATAGGTTACACCAAATTGAAGATCAACATAAAACACCAAATTGACAATTTATCAACTCTCACACTAAGTCAGTTGAATATATATGATGGATAGAAGAATGACCCAACACTTCCAAGTCCCCACATACTGTAAGTGGTACTAGGAATAAAAACTCAACAGCATATTTCATACCAATTATACCTGGAGTCAGAGTTTTCAAGGGATTCTCTGCCTTGAACTATGCTCTGCACAGAACTGAGCTAGAATTGATTCATTCTCTCTGCCTTTTGAGGGTGAGGAAGAAAGAACAGCCACACTTGTCATGGATTTCCTGCAAACACATTGTGCAATTCTGTTACACCACCCAGAGCATGCTTTCTTGGGTAATTCATCCTAAATGAAGATGATTCTTCACTTACTCTCTGTCCTTGCTGGAGCATTTCTTCATTATGACACATACCAGAGATTTTCCTAGAAATCCAGAAAATTGCTAGTGTAGGCCAATCAGAATAGCAATGATGAAATCCCCCAAACCCAAAATTGGTGCATTTCAGTCACACAAACTATAAGGAACTCTTTTCTCTAACCTCTATCATCAGATTTGGGAATTAAAAGGACTCGGAGTGGTATCATCACACTGATAACCATCAACTTGATGATTCAAGGAAGTGTTTTCATCAACCAAGACATTGATGATGAAAAACATATGGTAGCTGAGTATCAAACACCTTGAGTGAGGGCATTGTCCGTTCTTTATAGGTAAGATAAGTTTCTCTTTGCCATTATGTATCTTTTTGCTATTATTTAATGGGCATTCATTGTATAATTATGCAATGAACAGAGAGATGAAATTAATCAGTGTAATAAATGGGAAAATAATGGAGGGAAATTAATAACTTTTATCTAACTTTAAGCATCGAGGAGAGGAACTGTGTATATTCATCTTTATCAATATGTAGAGGCTCACATATAACTATGTTTTTTAGAGAAATTATGTAGGTTAATTAGAATATTATCACCACTGGTGCTGGAAAGATAGACTATAAGTTAGAGGTTTTTGTTTGCGAAACCTTCAAGCCCAGATTCAATTTCCAAGCCAGACACAAAAAGTGGTGCAAGTGTAAGGTATTTATTTGCAGTAACAAGTGTGTGTGTGTGTGTGTGTGTGTGTGTGTGTGTGTGTGTGTGCGCGCGCGCACTATTTTTACAGTAAGTCATATATGTCATATGCTTTATATACTACTGATTATGGTCTAAAAGTTCTGATTATATTCCAAGTGTATCTTTGCCCTTTTTTCTTTATGGAGTCTATCACAGTATCTGGAGAGTTATAAGGATAAACCAAACAATTCGTGCATTTTAACTCCCTCAGTATCTATGTCTCTCTACAAATAATTGATGGATTTATCATATTAAAATATTAAAATCAAGCAGGGATAATTCCTTGGTCCCATAACCAAACTAAGAAAATGGAAAATTTCACAAGTTTCTTGGGTGGTTCTGATATACCCAGATTAGAGAATCATCTTGTAAACTAAGAACCTCTTGAGTAAGGAAGCAGACTTGTGTGCCATTGGCTCTCTAATAGCGCTGCATTGTACCCAACTTATTGTTGAATTTAGCCTGTTGAGATATCATGGGAAGTTTTTTTTTAATAAATGTCATAGCTGTCATTCTAATGCTCTATTAACTCAAAGTCCTCAAGTAGACAGACCATGCGGCTAAAATATCACAGCTGTTTCAAGAAAGCGCTTCTGGGATTTAAGATAATATGCCTAAATCTTTGTAGATTATGGCATTTTGAATTAGGTGTCCCTCATAAACTCATGTGTTCTGAATTCTTGGTCCCTAGTGAGTGCCAATTTGGAAGGTGGAGCCTTGCTGGAGGAGGTGTGTTGTTGGGGGCATGCTCAGGAGTGTTATAGCCAACTCCTCTTTGCAAGTGTTGGGCTAACTTTCTAGCTGTTGTTTTTTTATCTGTTGAGGTAATGAGATGTCCAGACTCTGCTCATGCCATTCTTTCCTCTACTATGATGAAACTTTTCATCCAGACAGTAAGGCAAAATAAACAACTTTCCTGACACCTGCTGCTTTGAGTTTGGTGTTTTGTCCCAACACACAAGAAGGTAACTATAACATGGATTTTTGTGACTGTCCAGTGTGGCCTATGTCTAGGAAAGTAAAGAGTACACATCTTTTCATTACTGAAAACATCTGAACCTAACAAGAGTCTTTGAAATGATGGTCTTGATCAGGTTCAAAAAAAAAAAAAAACAAAAAAAAAAACCAGACTCTGGGGCAATAATACTAGCCAGAGGTATACTAGAGAGCCTCTAAGGGAATGAGGGCATGAAGCCCTTGCTTAGATAGGATTAGGATTCTAATTTAGCCACACAGCCTCATCCTGACCTTTGAGAGTTCTGGAGCTTAGATGACATTCAGAGTTCTTCGATATAGAGCAAAGATGGAAGATTTTTGAACCACACATTTAACAGTCATTTAATATAGACTGATCATGGGAAGGTGAAGAAGATCCCATTAGTGGAGTACAATTGGTAACTCAAGTGTTGACAGGGAACAGCAATTCCAACATCTGAGAAAATGAGTTCTTGTTCTAAAAGTTGTTTGTCTTCGTTGCACGTGCCAACATACAACTAACAAATTATGTTGATCAATTCTACAGAATCAACATGGTACAACACAATCTTTGTGATAAGGAATAATAATTTCAATAGTGTCTCTTTCTTTGGCTATGTAACCTGCATACATCACTTAATTTTTCAGAATCTTGCATTTACATTTACAAAGTGGTATTTTCCAATGTCTGTCTCTCAGAAAATAATACATATGAAGCATGTCTTCTTCATCACTGTTTTCTCTTAAAGGTCATTTAATAACAGTGTAGCATTGATTCATTAAACATGTCATGCTTGATTTGACTAATTATTATTCAATACTGCTAAAATAATGGAGAGATATTATATCCCCTGAGCATATCCTTAAAATCAGTTGCCTTAAGATAATTTTAAAGTCAAAATATTGAACAGGTTTTCTAAATATAATGAAACATTGTTGAAGGAAATTATGACAATCATTACTTTACCTCATACTTGATTACCTGTCCAATGTCAACCCATCTGTGAAATTAGGATTCATCCATGAACAAAATAGGCAGAAATCCTCTAAAATGGCCAAACAAAAGAGTTAGAAAATTATAAGTATGAGAAAATAAGGCAAGTCTAAGGGAGGATTCATGGTACAATTGTGAAACAAATGCTTACAGAAAAACTCATTGGGGAAAAAATGTCATTTGAAAAAGAGTTAAAGAGGGTTCAAGCCAGCTTTGAGGAAACGTTTTGAAAGTAGAGATCTAAGATAATACAAGAGTTCCGAAATAGAAGGATGCCTCGCAGATTCAAGAGCAGCAAGAAGCCAGGGTATAAGACAAGTAGAGAATGCAATCAAGGTGTGGTCCAGGACTATTCCAGCTGCACCACCAGCACACTTCAGGGCTTGTCTTCCCTAGCCCTTGCTCAACACTCCAAGCAGCAGATCCTCTACTGCAAAGCATTTCACCAACTCCTCACCAAAAGCAGGAAACAATATATACTGTGACATTTTACTCTATTATTTTTCTATAAACAACCGTGGATTCAGGCTGGAAAAAGAAATTACCAGGATAGAAAGAAATACACATACACAGAAATCTAAATTACAAACAAACTCAAAATCTACATCCCAAAGGAGTTTCCAAGAGAAAGCTCAAAGCTAGGTCCTCTTCTTGGTTCAGCATCTTGAACACTCAGAGAAGTTGATCTTGAGTATTTCATCTTCTGGTGATATATATGACAAGGAATTTAAAAACTAATGATTTGTGATATAGATAACAGTGCTAGCTTTCAGGCCTATGCTTTCCCTTATGATCTGAATTTCATATGGATTGATAATTTTTGAAAATGGGAGCACATTACTTGATACCCATTGTTCCCACTGTTTGAATTCAGACTAATAATTCAGCTACAAATCCCAGAATTGGTGACAAGATTCAGAATCTTGTCGGGGAAACTCTGCATGATTTTAATTGAAGATCATGATTTTGATATCTTCTGTGATAACATCTCTGAATATTCACAAGAAAGAAACATTCTGTTCATTTTCTCCACCTCCAGAAATGACCATATCAGTCTTTAAAAGCTAGAGTTTCATAATCTAGACCTTTGTAGTCTATGATTTGGCGCACTTAACAGTTGAAGCTTCCTTTCAAAAGCTTCAATGAGGTTATAGTATTTCTGATGAATTACTCAGAGTGCAATTATAATCTCTGCGACTCCAACATTTCTAATACTAGTTAAAACCGTTTTATCATTTAGCTGTGGTTTTTAACCATGGTGATTACAATCCCTAAAACTCTTCTTCTCTTTCTTCTCTAATAAACTGTCCTATATCTAACTCATGAAGACAAATATTTGGCACCAGATTCTTGGCTTATAACTAAAGGTGTGACCTGAAATTAAACATTTAAATATTCTCTGCTTATGATATCCTGGCCTGACCCAATATATTGTGAAAACAAATTTGTACATTGTGTTTTGCTAATGATATTCACATGAAAGAAGTATTAACACTTGTTAGGAGGAATGGTCACTAAGTTCTTTCCCCTGCTATAAAGTTCTATAACAACTAAAGTAGTCCAAACTCTTCTTAATCCACTGAAAATGCCAAAGGACCATGTGCATTTCCTTCTACAAAAGAAAAAGTTGCAGACTATGAATGCCAGCAATCCCATTGAGGAGGTCCCTCAGTGGAATGGGGGCAGGGAGGCGGGAAGTGATGGCACCAATTCATGATTTCTCCATACAAAGTTTCTACTTAAGTAACAAAGAAAAAGGAGAAAAAAGATGTGAAAAATAAAAATAGCTGTTGAATTCTTTTCCTGCTCTTCACTAAGAGAATCAATTTACGTCAATAATTAAAAACTCAGTTACCATAGCATAAGAGCTTTCCACTAACCCAGTGAACTTAGACAAATTTCTTATGATCTCTGAAAACAAATCTTGTAAATTAGGCATATGTAAATTATCTGTGTTTTGATGATATTTAAATGTATATAATCATTTCTACAATAGTTTGTGGCATGTAGGAAATGCTTAATTGTGATTATTTTTGTTATCATTTCTGTTTTTATTGTCATTTTCTATATCAGGACACACTACAAATGTCACTGAGCTATATTTATAAAGTTAAGCCATGCAATTTGCTTGACAATAAAGACCTCTGTGTCATTAAGGTTGCAATACATAACATGGCTATGATATTGGTGATACATTTGCTTGCAAATCATGTTTGTAAAAAAAGTCATGCTGATGCCTTATTCTGATCTGAGTGTTAAACACAGGGGAAAGAGGAGAGGATTTGGAGGGCCTGAAACATCAACTTTAACTGAGAATCCAATGTAATTAAGGTGCTGGGCTAAGAATAGCATAGAAGTATTTGGACTGTAATCAATATGTACTTAAAAGAAAGACCTTTCAAGTGAAATTACAAAGGAGTCTCTGACTTTAACTCTTTATCATGTTTTCCTTAGGATCTTAGTACCAAAGTGTGCACAGAGAAACTTCTAGAAACCTCTAGGTACTAGTTATACCAGCTCTTCAAGTTCATATGCAGTCATGAAAAACATGCCTTTACATTTTTAAAATTATTTCTTAAAGTTTAAAGTTTATACAAGTACTTTGTACCAAAACAGAACATCAGGGAAAATATGATGTTATTGTCTTCTGTTTGAATCTCAGCTGATGCATTAGCAATGTGACCTTGAGAAGATTTCTAATATCTATTAAATATTTTCCTTCATTCTAATGTAATGATTAAATGAAATAATTGAATCTATCAGCTCTTGAATATGTAGAATGTCCCTGACAATACAGAAAATGGAGAGAATATCACACCTGTAATCTCACTTTAAGAAATATCATAACAGGGACTGAGAGACACATCAGTTGTTAAAGGCACTTGCTTGCAAAGCTTGATAGTCTGGATATAATTCCCCAATACCCACTTAAAGCCAGATACACAAAATATCTCATAAACTGAGTTTGTTTGCAGTGGTAGAAAGCCCTGGAATGTCCATTCTCTCTGTCTCTGTTTCTCTCTGTCTCTCTCTCATAAATAAATAAAAATCCTTGTAAAGAGATATACTATCACAGTATAGGTATCTTGTATTGAAGGACACCAGGGAAGAGAAGGTGCATAGGTTTCATAGACAGTGTGAGCATTCTGGGTAAATATACTTGGGCTCTAACCTGGGATGCAGTGAGACACTGAGTACGCATGTCATTGTACACACTGTAAATGGAAGAAGCATACTATATATTGAGTCTTGACTGTGCCTCCCCCAACCATGACCATACACAACCAGTAGTGAGAAAACCCCCAAACCTGGCGACACAGATGCTGATTCACCTTAGGGCAACCAGTATCCCTCCATCCCTACAGTGAGTAGTCGACCTTAATCTCTCCTTAACAGAGAAGGAAGTAATGAGAAGGAAGTGGGAGAGAAATTTTAGCCTTAGAGTCTTTGGAAGATAAGATTTACTCATTCTGCCTTTTTTAAAATATATATTTATTGTCCATAATGAGTTACATTATTTAGTGGGCAAACCATGCGTTGTTATCCCGAATTCCCCAATTCCCCCCTCCCCATCCTTGATCAGTTGTATATCCTACTCCGTGGGCTGTCTGTATTAGTCCTTGTGGCAAGGGATCCTGTATATCCTACTACTCAGCCCGGTCTTCCTGGCCCAAGTGTGTTGTTACTGATGGGTGCCATGCCTCCGGACAGTCTCCCCCACCACGGCTCTCACAATCTTTCCGCCCCCTCTTCCGCTCAGTTCCCTGAGTCGTGGTGGGTGCCTTTTATATGCAAATATTTATGTAAAATGCCAGAATTACTTATGAAAAAATTCGTAATTAGTATGGGAACTGTTGCAGTCAGCTTTCTAGTTGCTGCGCAAAAAGAACCCAAACAAAAGCAGCTTGTAGAGGAATGGGTTTATTTGGCTTATGGGCTCAAGGGGAGACTCCATCCTGGCAGGGAAAACGATGGCATGAGCAGAGGGCTGGACATCACCTCTGCCACAGCACTGCAAACAGCGGCAGGAAGGTGTGCCAAACACTGGCAAGGGGAAGCTGGCTTATAACCCCCATAAGCCCACCCCAACAACACAGCTCTAATGAGGTTCTAATTCCCAAATTGCCATCAGCTGAGGATCAATCTAGCAGAACACATTCATTTGTTTGTGGGGGACACCTGGATCAAACCATGACAAGGAACCTAATCCCCATGGATAGGTTATGGATGTTAACCTGTAAGTAAAATTAATGCGAAGGGGAAAAAGATGAGGGGGATTCAAGAGCACTCCCAAATACCCCGAGGAAGTTTCCACAGTTTTTGTTTTCTTCTCTGAATGTATGGGAGCTAAAGAAGTACAAGTTATAGCTTTAATATAGTCTCAGAAACAATGGACTAGACGAAAGTAGAATACAGGAACATCAAATGGGGTTTGGGAATTTTGTTCAGCTTCTTCTACACTGCATTTGGGGACAACAAAGCTCAGGAAGGGGAACCTTGGGTCAAGTGGTACAGTCAGAGGAAGGTCAAGGGAGGTAGCTTATGAAAGCACAGGAAGCGTGGCTTCAAATGCGATGTCACCTTTCTCCCAACATTCTCCTGCTCACCTCCACTGACTGTAGTACAACTGACCTGCATCAAAAATGGTTCAGATGTCAGAGGCTCTTTAGTATGCAGTGGTAATACTGAGACCCATGGAGGCTGATGGATAATCACATGACAGTTAGAACTGCAGCCTCTGGATTCAGTGCAGCCACACTCACAGAAAGCCCATGAACCAGTGAATGTTAAGAGAGTTATCCACTCCTTATGGTGTTTGTCCTGTGACTCAGGACTCAGCCTTTGAAAGCCTCATGCTCCCTGCCCTTGGCTGGCTCTGCCCCAGGTTGGCTCTGTATGCCTTGCAAATAGCAATTCCCATGAAATTACTGAGAAAAGCATAATAGAAAGGAATGGGATATTTTATTACATCTTTCTTAGGCTTACTGCCTGGTGTCCTGTCTTGGCCAGTTCAACTTCTTTCTTAATTTCTTGGCTCCTAAACAAACAGTACAGGTATTGACCTTGAGAGTCCAATGGACTTCACAGTGCTGAGCTCAGGATGGACCATCTCTCAGGTGATCCATGTACTTAATTGCTCCTATCAGCTCATTAATGTCACTGGCCCTGGGAGACAAGCCACTCATCTCTTTGGCCAGGTAGTAGTAGCAAAAGAACTGTGACATACAATATCATCTGGAAATGAGATGATCAGAATTGGCATACTTGGGCTGGAAATACAGTGTACTATATTAAATTATTTCTACAACCATGGCTCTGTCTTAAAAATGGAAAATTATCACACACAATGTTTTGTATTTCAGTTTCAAAAGAGCAGGGTTTGGCTTTGAAGGTCAAACACATAGTTAAAAGCAAAACATGCAGTTGGGCTTGTAGCTCATGTTTATGTGCATATTTACTTGCAGGAAACAAAGAAGAAATAATGTTAATGATGACACAGATGGACAAAACAGTTTTGTCACACTCTACAGCCGAGTTGGATCTTTTTAGGTGACACTGTGAGCAACTACAACTCTCCATAATGAATACATGAATAGACTCATCCTGAAAGAGGAAAGATGGTCTTCACCTATCCACTTACAGATAGTTGGGGTATCAAACCTTGAATTTGAAAATGTTTAAATGCAAGCTAATTATTTAATGGATCTGTGTAGACATTAAAAGAAAATGAAATACTTCAGATGACACATGGACAAGAGATGGAGGAAGAACGGGATCCTGGCCTGGAGGGAATCAGGACAGTGATGACCGTATCACTTTAGTGCTGTTTCTCCTTCCTCCAGAGTACTCTGACCTGCTTTAAAACATTGAACACTGTATGGTGATAAATTCCTCCTGGAACTTGGCCTCCTGTTCCTTTCCAGAATGGTGCTTCAGATGTTTCAGACTATCCTGTAGTTATGAAGCTCAGCTTTCACACTCGCCAGATAACAGTCTTGCATTTTTTAAAAACTCCATCTGGCCCAACACAAGGGGGAGTCATGTAAACCCTTTCTATGATAAGATTCATGGATCCCCTGGCTTCTATAGAGACTGAGTTGGGCATTCCAACACTCATGTGCTCTAAGACAATTTTCATTAATTTAAAAGGGAAGGTCTCAAGAAGGATGCCAATAAAGATACTCCTTCCTTTCCCCTACCCATTTTTATTTTGCTTTTGTCAGGTCATTCTTATATGCTGTGGTTTTTATGTGGCTTCTCTGGAATGGCCTTATATGACCAAGCAGTCACCTATGTTTACTTCAGAAGTGATGACTAGATTGATAACACATTACCTTGCAATGGATTTCCATCTAAATATGTTCTCCACTGATTTCTAAAGTATCATACTCTCTGCTTGGCTTATACTTTCTCTTACCTTTACCCTTCTTGGACCTTTTGAATTTTGAAATAACTAGATATCTGTCTTTGAACCTTGCTTACCTAGGTTCAATATTTTATTTATTTATTTTTATTTATGAGAGAGAGAGAGATAGAGAGAGAGAGAGAGAGAGGCAGACAGATAATATGGGCGCACCAGGGCCTCCAAGCCACTACAAATGAACACCAGACACATGCACCCTCTTGTGTGTCTGGCTGTATATGGGCACTGGGGAATCGAACTCTGGTCCTTCTGCATTGCAGGCAAACGACTTAGCCACTAAGCCATCTCTTCAGCCCAGGTTCAATATTTTAAAGGACAAATAGCTGTAATCTTGGCAAACCTCAAACATATTTCTCCAATCCAGACTTATTTCTCAACTTTAGACTTGTTCAGTGCAACAAGGGTCTGACCAGAAACTTTTCATTGGTATCAAATCCATTCCTCCACATTAATGTGATGGAACTCAGTCTCTCTCTCTCCCCTGTGTCATGCAAGCAAGCAAACATACTTGCTCTCCAGAAACTTTCTCCATCTCTAAAGATTGGTTTCAATGTACATATTAGCAGAGTCATGTTGGATCACTTTTTCTTTATCCTCCCTCCTCATCTGAAGTCAATTGGCAAATACAGAATCCAGCCTCCCTACCCTATCCCCACTCCAATTCTATCCAAAGGGTCATTGACTTTTTCTGGAATGTTGCAGTAGCATTTTAACAAATGCTTCTCTGATCTCCTGTTCCAATTACTTACAACTCAAGACCCCATGTTTAGTCTTACTGTGACTCTAATGTATTTTTCCTTTCACAGTCCATGCTGGCTATGTTAGACTCCAGCCCCACCTTGCCCACATACTATTCTTGATCTGACTGTGGCATCTGCATTCTCCAATGTTCTTCTTAAAGGCAACACACCTTAAGTATATGCCCAAAACTGTATTACTTCTTATGTTATTGTCCAGACCCTTGCTCAATAAAGCATATCCAGGACCCCTGATTAACATTTCAAATTCTCTTATGTCTTCCATGATAATTTTTTGTATAATACTTCTTGCACTTAACATTTTGTGTTAATACTTCTTGCACTTTTATATTTCATTAATTTCCTATCTCTACCTTGTAATAGCACAAATTTCTTATCTCTACGCTGTAATAGTACGAACCTTGAGTTGGGTAACCTTTCACTCTCGAACTCATGCCCATCACAACGGGCATATACGAGGTTCATGAGAGTTGAATGAATGCACACTCTGCCTACTTTTTCTGAGTGCTCTATGATTCTCTTTCCTTTGGGATCGGTGGTTCTGAAGGCTGAGGTGATGAGAATGGCATGGTACCCTGTCATCATCACTTAGAGGCTGAGCAGAAACTGTACTCCCATATGAGGAAATAGAAGCAGTAAGCAGATTCACATGCTCATAGCCCAGGCTATTTGTAACTTGTCAGCCTCATTCCTCAACGATCTCAACATATAGGGTAAGTCATCCCCAAGGATTTGTAACATTGTGAATGTTTTTATTCAAATTAAAAAATAAATGGTAGTTGGACAGGCTTTCATTTTTTATTCCAGCCAAGTCTTAGTGTGGTATTTCACAAGCAAAAGTAGAATACAAGAGGTTTATTTCATATGTTTAAAGAGGGAGAGGCATTGTATAATGGAAAGATAAGACCCAGTAGTTGATGAGAAAGATGAGACCAGGGAGTTGGAGAGATGGCTCAGCAGTTAAAGGTACTTGCTTGAAAAGCTTGAAAAGTTTGCTTTTCCAGAACCCATTTAAAGTGTAAAGCCAGATGCACAAAGTAGCACATGCATCAAGAGTTTGTTGGTTGTGGGAAGAGGCTCTGCTGTGTCCATTCTCTCTTTCTCTCTCTCTCATAAAAATTGTTCTTAAAAAGATTCTAGAATCCATTGATGAGCATCAGGTCAGGCTTTATTAAGGACCTGTTCATTGCAGCATTATGGGGATGCTTAGTTTAATAAGCACCTCACAAAGCCAGATACAGAGCCACCATGGATGGAGCACAGCAAAGCATGGCTCAGTTTCACTTGAATACTTAGTATTCCAGAAGAGTCTCTTAGACAAGTTAAGGGGCTCATGGAACCTCTAAGAATAAAACATTGATGACAAAATCTGTATTGTGTGGACATAAAGAGTATTATATAGTTTTGACTCAAGTGCTGGGTAGCAATGGTAACACATGACTACTTGTGTTAAGGAAAAGATGCTGGTGTGTCCACCAATATTTTTTGGGGCACATGTAGGCTCAGTTTACAGATGGATTTTTCTTATAATTAACTGTCCATTGCCCCAATCTTTTTACTCTTCAGTACCTTTTGCTACTGGAAGAGTCAATGGATGCTTCAGCAGAGCACTCACTACCCAGAACATTCTTCTGTTCTGTCAGTAACAGAAGCACCAGTAGAGCCAGCATACACAGCAGTTCATCACAATGAGCTGTTGCGCTTGGGTGGTATGCTAAGGGACCTAAACAAAAATTTAAAACCCCAGTCTTGCTAGTTTTTTGGTTGTATGGATTTTAGAAACTTTCTTTAACCTCAATTTCCTTCTCCATAAAATGGAGCCGACACCCAGGTAATCACTGAACATCCAACAACATAAATCACAATGATGATGCCTTACAAGATATAAATCTCAGTTTTTCTTTAAAAGATTCATGTTCTTCTAGTTCGTATTCCTTCCGTCAGTTCTTTGGACCCTTCCTTCATATACTAAGTAAGAGATGCTGAAATAAATTAGCTGAGTTTCTATATACTAAATGCAAACTACCTAGAAAAGAAATTTAAAAATCCCTTCATTTACCATGACATCAAAAGAATAAAGTACTTAGAAATAAATCCAAAAGAATATAATGAGGACCTGTGAACTAAAAATGATAATATTTGAGATATTTAAGAAGATAAAAAAATCCATGAAAAGACATTTAATATTCTTGCAGTATATGAATCTATATGGCTCATAATTAACTATAATAAGTAAAACAATCTATCAATTTAATACAATCCTCAGAAAATTATTCTGATGACA
The DNA here is from genome assembly GCA_004024765.1 of Zapus hudsonius. Classification (NCBI taxonomy): domain Eukaryota; kingdom Metazoa; phylum Chordata; class Mammalia; order Rodentia; family Dipodidae; genus Zapus; species Zapus hudsonius. The sequence goes on along the minus strand of PVHP010028478.1, from coordinate 1,459 downwards.
TATTTGTAGAAATTACAGTGAACCATTCTAAAATTCATATGAACCCATAAAAGATTCCAAATAATCATAAGCAAAAAAATTAGAGTCATTAAAGTTCAAAATTCCAAACCATAGTAAAAACCAAGTATGTAAGGAAAAGAGAACACTAATTCAGTGTTATGGGGGTGTTAACTGGTACATCCATTGTGAAAATCACCATGACCTTCTTCAAAGAGCTACATATTGAACTACCATTGGGCACAGCTATATCCCTGCTGGACTGAAACTCAAAGGACTCTATATCTTACTACATGGATATTTGTATGTCTATACTCATTGTTCTCAGTTTATAATAGCTAAGAAAAACAACTAACATCAATGTCCACAAACTGATGACTGTATAATGACAATGTGGTACACATGCACCATGAAGCTTTATTCAACTGTAGAAGAAAAATTCAGTTATAAGATTTGAAGAATGGACAGAATTAGAAAAAGTTACACTAAGTCAAGCATCAAAAGCCCAGATAGGCAAAAGTCACATGTTCTCTCAAATACATGGTTCCTAACTTCTAACATTAATATGAATGTAAGTATGGGTTGTGAGACTGATTATGGCCTATGAGTCAAGATAGGTGACCACAGAGGGGAACAAGGGATGATGAGAAGGAGTAAAGGACATAAGGAAACAAATTGTATGAAACGAAAGAGAAGGATGAGCTGGGAGAAAGGAGACAAGGGGGTAGGGGAAAAGGGAAAATATTTGAAAATATCATAGTGAGACCCAATTCTTTGGGCACTAATAAACCATTATTAAAATATATTCATAGTAATAATAAAATAGATTTATTGGGATGTCAAAAATCTATAGCAATTTGAACAGTATGTTATTGACATAAAAGCAGACATATGGAACATAAGTTGGATTGCGAAAATGAATTTATTCACATATTTTTCACAAGAGCAACAAGAAAACATCATGGGCATAAGATAGTCTATTGGTAGTGTGGGATAGATTGCATGACCACATATAAAATAATAAGATTAGATTCTTCATAAATACATAAAAGTCCTTTGAAAAGTTAGGTATTCCTTCATGATGAAAGCTTTGAAAAAATAGGAATGAAAGGAACAGACCTCAGCATAACAAAAACTACATATATGACAAATATACCTATAGACAGCATTATACAAAATGAGGGAAACAGAAGCATTTTCCTTTAAAGTTAAGAACAAGAATAAATTTCCCTTTTTTCTCTAATTTAAATGTAGTGTTTGATAATAAACCATATTAGGTTCAAAACTATAAAATCCTTACGAGCATACTGTAACCTATTGAGAAAGTAGTGAGCGTCGCCTGGCAAGAGGGGCCATGAGTAGTAGGGGAGATAGTCTAAGCCTGTGAATAATTAGATCAGCCTGACAACCCCTAGTTCCAACCACTGGTTCCTTCCCTCACTGAGCTGTTGACCAAAGCGAC
>PVHP010028477.1:0-23093 GCA_004024765.1 Zapus hudsonius | reverse complement strand
TCCAGAGGCATGGCCAGGAGAACCTGGCTGAATACTAGGCTATCCATGGTCCCCTGTCACAAGGACTGATCCAGACGACCCATGGAGGAGGTTATCCAGTGGAGGGGGGAGGGGAGGGCAGCAGGGAATTGGCGATAACAACTCATTGTTTGCCCACTAAATGTTGTAACTCATTATGGACAATAAATTAAAAAAAAAACAAAAAAACAAGGGAACTAAAGTTACCCACTTGACATACAATGCTGATTAGTTACCACTGTGCTCACAGCCAGCAGTAGTATAACCCATGAACTCATCCCTGGATGAAGGTTACTAACACACCCTATTTCTTCAGTAAGTGGGTCACAGCCTTCTTGAGTGGAGTGACAGGACTTCGGCACAGCACTTGATGAAGAGGGATGGAGTGTTCTGGAGCAGGGGGAGTGACTTTTCATCTCACCAAAAGGCTAGGGGCATTTAAATGAAGACAAAGCAGATGTGGTGTATGGAGGGGGCTGGGATCAGATGAAAGCTTATGAGGAAGGGGCTGCAGAAGAAATATTTTTATAATATTTATTTGCGAGAGAGACAGAAAGAAGACAAACTGGGTATGCCAGGGCCTCTTGCTACTGCAAATGAAATCCAGACACATGTACCACTTGGTGCACATGGCTTTGCGTGAGTACTGGGGGAATCGAGCCTGGGCCAGCAAGTGCCTTTAACTACTGACCCACTGCCCTAACCCTTGGTTTGGCATAAAGCACCAACCGAGATTACAAAAACGTAACAGAGAGCAATGAACTGACCACAAGGAGGACCCTGGCTGACAATGGCAGAGCAGCTGCTGCTTGGCTTGACCTCAGCTGGATGTGCACAGTAGGCTACCAGAATTTTCTCCCATTCTACAATGGCCATGAGTGACAGCTCCATGGATATTACTTCTAGGGTTGCAAATAAGTTTTGGCTAGGAGACTGGAAAATGCGAGGACGGAGCATATATTTTGCTAGTGGTATTTGATCACCTGCATCCCTTCTATGCCTGAAGCAAGAAACCTCTCCGGTTCTATGAGCCAGTGTATTTCTTTCTCGTCTAGGCAGGTTGGTTCCACAGTTGTTCTTCACCACCTGCTCTGAGTCATGGTGGGTGAGTTTCAGTCTGCTTTACTGTTGAGATCTTAAGAGTCTCTGGTACTTTTATTTATTATTATTTAGTGCACAAACTCCAGATGTATGTGCCACTTTGTGCATCTGGTTTTATGAGGGTACTGAATCGAATTTGGCTTATCAAGCTTTGTAAGCAAGTGCCGAGACATCATCCCAGCCCTCTTCCACCATTTCTTAATTGATGGATTAAATCCTCTGAGGAGAGAGGCTTCGATGGGAGAACAAAATCCTAGCAGGAGGAGCCTTGGGAATCTTCTGGACTGGGATAGGGAACATGAACTTCAGAGAAGAAAGGAACTTCCCGCAGTCACAAAGTGAAGAGCAGAACACAGAGCAGGGACTCGGAACCCTCCTTCCATCACTGTTTCCATGGGGAGTCCTGCAGCTGCTAGAATCGAGGCTCCACCCATTCTTTTCCAAAAAGTAGCATTACAGTCCCAAGTTCACTCACAGACAAACTAAACTGCTTCTCTGGCCAGCATCCCTCCCACGCTTCCAAAGAGACGTTATAGATCTTCTCACCACCATGGTCACCACCTCTCCAGCTAGGGGATGATTTAATTCAATAAAGAGCTCCATCACCCCCACCTGATACTCACCTCTGTTGTAAGCATCCCTTTCTGAGGTCCCTGAGCCTGCATGCCAAACTGTATCACTTTCTGAGGTCCCTGGCCCAGCAAGCTGGGCTGCAGCACCTTCTGTGGTTTGGCTTCTTGTCCCTCTCCCATTGTTCACACACAGTACCCTCTACACGATACCACCCATACTTTCAATAGAGGTGTCTCTGGAGGTCCAATGAAGGAGACATCCACCACCTAGAAATGACTCCCTTTGGGAAAGGGCATGCTCCCCTAGGTAAGCCACTCCTATCAAAAGCAGGCCTTGCCTGGCTTCCTACCCCAGCAAGCCTCCCACCCTAACTTTCCTAAAGTGGTCCATATTCATCTTTTTCTGGCCCCAAATCACAAAGGTCCAGGGACGGAGGGTTTGAGATCCTAATCACAAGCATCAAGTCACCTGAGGCTTTTTAACACAAGTTTTAATCAAACATGTACTTCAGCTATTTTAATACCCAAGCCTGAGCACCAGCCAACTCCAAGGTCTGCCTGCATGCCACCCTGCTGCTGGGAGCTCTTCCAAGCCCTCTTCCCACACTGCTCAACAGGTTTTCATGCTGTGTGTCTGAGAGTCACATCTCACTCTCTCTGGTTCATAGACCCTGTCATCTCTTCTACTCTAAGGATCCATGCCCACATCTGCAGTCCTCTTGTGTTCTTCTCAAGAGCAAACTACCCAGAAGGAGCACTCAGAGGCCTGACTATTGACTGTTCACCAAGTCTACACTGGCATCTTGGAGGACTTCCCCCAGTGCACCAGCTCTGGCTACTATGGCTACTGTCCATGTCCCCTCCAAGGATAAATGTGGTTCATAATGTCTTTTGTACTCTTTGAGATGCAAGAAGACTTCACATAGACAGAAATGTCCACCTAACTCTGGTAAATCAATTAGTGATTCCCTGGCTTGAACCTGACCTGCCTTTGACCACCACTTCCTCTGTCATCTGCCCCTGATGGGTTTTAGAAAACCACATCCTGTGGTCAAATGCAGAAGTCTGGGGAAAACAGCTCTTTCCAGAGGAGATGATTTCATCTTTCAAACCAATGTTTCCTGCTTGACTTGTATTCCCTTTCTCAGCCCTCCCAAGTATTTAACTTTATACTGTGTGTTCCTTAGGACTTCAGATGGAGACTGGGCGGGAGGAGGCAGAGCAAGTCTTTCTGAGTCTGTTAGCATCACTGTTTGACAAGCATGTGGAGCTCACTGTCAGGTGATGTGTCACCTTAGAAGACATAGACATGAGTAAGACACAAATCTTGCCCCCTAATTCTCAGTTCTGGCCCCCACATGCATACATTGATCACCAGCACTGTGAACATTACCACTGTCCTTTACAAACAGTTGGGCTTTGGTCATCCTTGATACCATCTGATTGAGTCTTATCCTAAGTATTATGGGCAGGATGTATCCCTCTCTCTTCCCCAAGATTTATATGTTGAAGTCTTAGTCCCCAGAATGTGACTACATTTGAAGTGGGGCCGTTAAAGAGGCAATTAAGATCACATGGGTAATTCCCTTAGTCTGACTGGAATCCTTATAAAGACTGGGAGAGGCCTGAGGAGATGGATCAGAGGTTAAGAGGGCCTCTTGGGCCACAGACAGCCAAGTTCAGCACCCCAGAACCCACGTAAAAAGATGGCCATGGCCATGAATGTATGTAGCCCCAGTTCACATGTGTGGGAGGATATAGAACAGAGAATTAATGGGGAAGCTCTGGGTTGAGGGAGAGACTCCTCAAGGAAAGAAATATGCCAATGAGTGACAAGAAAATGACACCCAATGTTGTTCTCTGGCTTCTACACACACATATGTGGGTGTGTGCACATCTGTGCACACATGCATACACTAGACATCACACACACACCACACACATACTCTACATACACACATGTGCACACACACACAGAAACACAGAGTTGGAGAGACATCAGGGATGCATGTAGAGGAAAACATTGTGACTCAAAGGCAGTTCTCTACAAATCAAGCAGAGAGGCCTCAGTGATCTGTGTCTGACTCTAAAAACGTGAGAGGGTGAATGCAGCCATTAAACAAGCTGAATAACACCCCTCACCTTTAGGAAGTTTTATGACCTCCAGGATCCCAAGGTGCTTGCTGGAGCGACACTGACCTGTCATGGAGTTTTCTGAAGTGCACAGCTGTTCTCTCAACTTCTCCACATCATCAGGGTGCACTTGTTCATAGAGGGTGCTCCCAAACCACTCTGACTGAGGCTGGTTCAGAACAGGGGTGACCGAGTCAGACACGTAGATCACTCGCCCCGTCTCAGCTGCCACCACGAACAGAAATCCATCAGCTGCCTCAAGGATCAGGTGCTTCAGTTCCTGGAAGAAGAGACCACAGTCCGCACAGTGCACAGAGACCCCAGTCAGTTCAATCCTCTTGTCAGCAACCTCAACTTCTTTGATCTGCATAGTCAGTCTGGTGCTCGAAAGGTTTGGTGAATGAGTGGTTTTGTTGTCTTTTTCATTGCTTAGCTCATTTTCTAGGAAAATGCACAAAACTTGCACCATCCCTAAGACACAACCATTCTAAACACTGTCTTAACCAGCTGAGAGAGAGAGAGAGAGAGAGAGAGAGAGAGAGAGAGAGAGAGAGAGAGAGAGAGAGAGAGAGAGAGCACGAACATGTCTTAAGGACATGGGAGAGCAGACAGCCATGATTAGTAGTTGAATGGCCAGTGAAGGGTGGACCCTCCTCCTGTGCTCACAGCACCGCAGATGGGCCTAGAACCTAGTATATGATACAAAAATTGCTGGGTGGCAAGTACCCACCAGTGGCAGCCCTTTTTTGTTTCTCTCCCTGCATGTGCATGCTGAACATGGGTCATGCATCTAAAGGAATCCTTTACTTCTGCATGTCCACTGGGCTTCCAGAATCCTGAACATCACGATCATCTCCCAGGTTGGCATGAGGGAACACTGCACTATCCATATCCTTTACAGTGAGAAAGAGGCTGGAGCATCAGCTCTGGGGACACATGGGATTATCAGAGTCATGATTGTTATTAAGGGCAGAAAGGGAACTGCTTGAGATAAAAAAATTGCAGGAAGCTTTGCTGACACCCTCAAAGGAAAACAGACAGGACAACATCAGCTCTGTAAAACAAGACGTCCTTTCTTCACTGTGTCTAAAGGTAACTCAGTGGTAGCTACCCACACTCTCTCACATCAAACTGAATCAAATACAACGAGCTCCACTCCTGGAGGAGGTGAGGAGCCAATCCCTGCATGGGCACCAAAATCCACAGCCACAACCTCAACCACTTCACTCAACATCTATGTCCCAAAGAACAAAGGCCTCCTGTTGAACACTTTCTAGTTACATTCCCAACAACCATGCAATTTCCCCTCTACCTTCTCCACCAGACCCATGGCTTACAAAAGCTCTTAGGAAGACAAAGTCAAAAAGCTTAATGTTCACCACACAGATGAGCAAACTGAAGCTTCAAGCCCTGGGAGATGTGCCCTACGACCATTGCATGGAAGATAAGAGCTGAACACAGGCCTCCTGACTCATGTCGATGCATTTACTAAATACTCACTATTCATGCATTTCTTCTCCCCAACTATGCCAAAACTAGCCCCTGTGTTAAAAACATGGCTTTGGGGTCCTGGCCGTCTGCTCCCAGCAGATAACACCATGGCTTCTTCTCTAAGCAGCTGAGTGACCTTGGGCAATGCACTGATCCTCTCTCAGCCTTCACGTCCATCTATAATGTGGGGGATGAAGAGCAGAGGCTCGTCAACTAGCGGAGAGTAAGTGAGCCCCACAAGAAGATGGGACTCAGGCACATGAATGCCTCTAGCACTGGCTGTCACAGCCCCTGACCAGCATCATTATCCCTGCCACCGTGAGCCTCGTGGGACAGCCATCCTCTCACTCACTACCTTCACACAGAATTCCTCCTTCGTGCACCAGCTCAGCCACTGTTCAGCTGTGTACCCTGAATGAAGAGATGCCTCGCTGAGGTACATGGGAGCTATGAAAACAGAAGACAGTCACAGCTGGTACTCTTTGAATAGAGTTTCTTGCTGAATAAGAGAAGCAAAATTCCTTGCCTTCATCCATTCCCCAACCCTGAACCTCATGTCTTCACATCGCTTACTTCAGGGTGGTGACCCTGTGGCTCTTCCCCTGTCCACCAGTGACCCAAGGAGGCACCTGCTCTGTGAGGAAGGAAGGCTTGTATGCGCCATCCGTAGACTTGTTCCCGGTGCCCCTCATGGACTTCATGTGTGACACGGCCATGCGGAGGATGGTGAGCTTGTCTGGCTTCCGGGCCAGTGCACTGCAGGTGGGGACCATGTCCGAGAGCTCCGTGATGTACTGTGTCATCTTATTACGCCTGCGCCGCTCGATCTCACTGTGGTTCTCTCTTCCCAGAAAGCAGGAGAACAGGAGGAGGGAAAAAAGAGAAGGATCAGACCAGCGGCCACTAGACAACGGATGAAATGACACATTGGAAGCATAGACAACCAAGAACCAGGTGAAGTAGAGCTCTGATCTCTGCAAAGCTCCAAATATACACTGAAGCCTTAGTACCCCCAGGTACCTCTGGACTCTTAAAAGGCAGGCAAAATTAGGACCCTAAACCTAGCCGGCAGACTAGAAGGTCCCAACATGCTTTCTGTGTGCACCTATGAAGTTATACATGGATGTGTGAGTGCATACACAAGATGTAGTTACTGAGTGCTTACATACTTATTTACATGCCTCATGGTAAGAAGTACTATGAGCTGTCCCTGACTTCTGCTTTTAAATTTTTATGACGGTATGAGTAAAACTGATAATGCAGTCAATAAAAATTTGTAACTCAACAGATATTAACCACACATTAATGGTGACTACCCATACAGCCATGGTGTTTTTCACCTTCAAAAAGTTATTCAATAAATTCCTTGAGCTCCTCAATACCCTATAACAAAACAAGCATTTTTAGATGCTTGGCCAGACACAGGCTGACATAAGTATTCTGAGCTGGTTGAAGACATCCCAGGCCAAGCTGAGCTGCTTGGCTGAGTGTATAAAACGTCTTTCCCCTTAACAATACTTTCAGCTGACAATGGGCTCAGGGGTGCCTCAACACATCACAAGTCAGGGGACATCTGTAACCTTACTAGTCATTGTGTAGACAAAGTAGACTATTGATAACACAAATTCACTGTATGTATAGTATCATTCAAACATGCCTTGTTGTATGCCCAGAGTGTTTTCTGAAGCATAGTAACAGAACAGGTGTAGCCCTGGCTTATTAATCAATAAGTAACCAATAAAAAAAAAAGCCTACAAGGAATCACCCAGCTTGGTCTCTGGGATACATTAAGATGAAAAATTAACATAAGGGCTGGGAGAATAGTTCCACCTGGATATTATTACCTTTAGGCTTGAAAGAGAGTAACAATGAAATCTATTGAAAACAATCACTACAAAGAAGCTGTCACTTGGCATGAAAGAACTGTCTAAAAATACACCCGAGTCTGCTGCAGGACTGGGGGCTTTGCGGATGCTCCAGGAAGGAGAGTGACACTAACAGCAAGAAAGGAACATGCACAGGCAAGTGGGCTCCAAAACACTGCATGTATTCATCAGCTTAGCACCCACCCTTTCAGGAGGAGGTGCCAATCAGGCCTGATGGTGTGCCCACAACGTGCTGGGGCCTTTGGAGATACAGCAGGCAGGTGTACATGCTCCAGTCAAGGAGTACTGAACCAGCCTCATGACGGGTAAAGGACGGCAGAGAAAATAAGGAATGCTCAACCCAGGTCCTCAAACAGCAGGGGCTTTAACTAGGAAGGTAAAACATCCACCATGCACAGTGGAATCTGATCACATGCTCTGGAAGGTCTGGGAAGATGAAAACCAAGAGAGAGGGAAAAAGCCAGGGAGGGGTGGGAAGGGTGGAGGACAATGGGCAGGGGCTGGGATTATCTGGCAGTGGGGAGGAGAGGATCAAAGGAAAGCCTAGGATTAGAAAGAAGTGAGAGATGGCCCTGAAGGAAGGGCAGACCTGGGGCCCCAAGAGAGGAGAGGGGCTGCAAAGAGCACGTGGAGTGGGGGAATGTGCAGACTACAGTGAGCAGGTTGATGGAGGGCATGCTACACATGCCTGCAGATGACTTCTGGACAAGCATGGCTGGAGGGAAGAAGAAGACAGAGGCTGAGATCAGTCAGCAAACTCCACACCCCAAGTGGCTAACTGGAAAGGTGGAAACTGACCAGCCCAGCCTCCATGGTCTTGCAGCACAGAGCAAAGATCTTCCAGGGTTGGGAAGGCATGCACCAGTCAGGAGCAAGGCCCAGAGGAACTGGGCAGGGCTTGCTTAGTGTGGGGGTACAATCAGAGAAAAGGGCTGGAGTGGAGCAGCCACAAGCCAGGGAAGGTGATGAAAGCAAGAATTCAGTTAGGATTCCTGGCTCTCTAACACAGGCAGGAATCTTTCCCTAGAGACACAGGAGCGCCTCTTCTCTCCCTCCACAACCCAAATTCCTGTGGCTGCACAGGGAAGATGATAGACTGAGAGCCTATGGCTGCTTGTGGGGACAGGTCAGGCAGGAAGTTCAGGTACTCCTGGACAGAACATGTTTCAGGCACAAGCTGGAGCTCCCCCCACACCACTGCAGGGCGGGGTGGGGGTGACCATGTGGGACGAGGCTTCTCTCTCTGCTAAGAGCAACTACCAAGACAAACTTGCCCATTCCACTGGGGTCTGCATTCCAGTCTCTCAACCTGACCTTTAGGTTAGCCTCACACACTTCTCCCTGGGCCCCTTCTCTAGTTCAGCACACATCCCATCACTCGGCGCCTCTCTGAGTCACAAAATCACAATGTCGACTCTGACTTATCTCAGTCCAGCACACATTGAGCTGCTTCTCTGCCACAAACCTTTGTCTGAGCCAAAACTCTTGCAGAAATCTCTCCTCCTTTCCCCATGCCTACTATGACCGTCACCACCTGCCACCATGTGGCTAAGCCTCCTCCCATCCCATCTCTCCAGCCTCTAGCTCAGACTTTATGGTGTGGCCAGATTCACAGTTCTCAAAATGCAGATCTTAAACTCCTTCCATAAAAAGTTCCCAAAGCTCACAGAGCTAAACCCTTCATCTAGCTTCTGTGGTATCAGCTCTAAGGCAGGACCCAAGGCATACTTGCTTCTGATGGTATTGTACCACCATGGACCAATTTACTTTATAAGCAGTGGGGGCAGGGAGCTTTGTGAGGTTCTTAAACAGATCCAAAGCAACTTTACCACAGTGCTTGATAAACTCAATTTGTGGGCTCAAGTATAGGGAGAAGGCAATATGAGAACAAGCAATTTAAAATCCGATGCATTTAAAAACTGTTTGCATCCACTCACAAGTGCAGGAAATGATCTTACTATTTTATATTTCATGAGATAAGCCTGAGTTACCAGTGTCAAAAGAACTGAGAGCAGCCAGTTGCCTAGCAACAAAATCTGATAAACCCTTGGCATCCATTGATGTATGTATTTGAAAGTCTAATGAGGGCAGAGGCAAGGGAATGCCACCTTGTGTCTAAGACCACGCTTATTGGGCTGAGGACGCCGTCTCCTCATGGGGTGGGGACAACTGGGATTGGTTTGGTAGCCCTGGAAACAGCATTTGTGGAGCCCAAAGTTTGTTGGGAGCTCAATAGCAACAATCATCCTACACACACACACACACACACACACACACACACACACACACACACACGTACACACACGAACATGCGCATGCACACTCACACGTGCACATAACTGATAGTTGGGCCAGGGCCCTGCAGCAAGGACTGCTGGGGGTTTAGACATAGCTGATTCCTCTGGTGGACAGAGAAGACTTAGCACTTGACCCTGGGGACACAGCTGGGGGAATCAAAGGCAGAGAAGGGGATACAACCCTTGCTGCATGCTCACTTGGGCTTCTCTTCCAGCTCTGCTCCAGGGGGCCCTTGGAAGATTACTCAGAGCAGTAGAGTACAGCCCATCTTAAGATACAGAAAAGGGCAGCTTGCAAAATCTCCCACTGACCACCAGTAGGCACTAACCCAACCCCTGTATCATTCTCTTGTGTGCTAAAGAGTAAGTAAAGGGTTGTGTGATATGGCAAGGAGGCAGACAGACTGAGCAGAAGTACTAGGGACACACAGGAGCCTGAGGACACACAAGCAGGCCTGGCTGAAGGAGTCATGTGCTAAACCTGAGTGTCTCTTTTCTCTAGAAGAGAAAGCTCCTGCAAAGGGAGGTCCATGCCCAGTGCCTTAGATAAGACCTACTTCCAGGGGACACACCTCTGGCATGTTTCTACAGCCCTTAAAGCTCAGCAAAGGTGTCCCGAGCTTTATTGCACTTGGCCTTCTTGGGGCCTGGTAAGGAAGTAGGTCCTCCGTGTATGGCAGAGCAGGTCTGCTGCTCCTCTCACATTCTCCCTTACAGGGTCCTGGCTGGTCCTAGGCACAGGTGGATCGATGCCTGGAGCTCTCAGAGACACAGCTTAGCATGACTTGTGAAGCTCTAATGTGATTCAGGCCCTACTATCTAAAATCATATTACCCTCTATAGCAGACAAGGAAGAGGGTGGGGGAGCTGACCAGGTAGGAAAGGCAGAGAGCTGTCAATCAATCACAAGAGCCAAACAGCTAGGCTGAAATGACTGATCCATCTTAGCACTGCAGGGAAGAACTTCCTTCTTTTAGAAATACTGTATTCTAGCAAGTTCCAACCCAAAGCCCAGCCCTCACAGCTAGACTGACACATGGCCACACTGTCCATCAGTTAGTTGCTCAAGAGCTCCACCAAACTTTTCAGCAACACTTTTAAGCAATGAGAGCCAAGCACGTGCATAGAGGCAGTGGCTTGGGAAGTCTGGAAGTGTTCTTAGTGAGTGAGTGTCCTGCAAGAACCAAAAAGCTCTTCCTGCTTTATAGGAACCTAGTGTGGCCTATCCAGTGTGTTCCGAACAATGGGACTGATATAATTAAGTTGATACAAAAACTGGTAAGCTTTGCAGTCACCAGAAAGAAGTGCCTTTGTGCACATAGAAGCCAAAGCAGAACTCTCTCCACTAAGACACACATACCCAGACTTCTGAGAACCCTCTTCTTTTCCTGCCATGAAGGATCACTACAGGGTATGCCTGCCTTGCATGTTTTCCCTTATTGATGGGATTTTGATGAACACATCAGTTAACTAAACAAGGTAGTAAGTTCAGACAGAAAGATCAAAGCTCACACAGTACCATAACCTGTAATGCCAGGGAAAAAAAAAGTCAGCAACTTTGAAAATCACCCTGGCCCAAAGGAAAAGTGCCAAGACAGGAATGATAACAGAGGTCCACTCTGGGGAAACCTGCCCATTGTGAATGCCTTTGCTGTGGATAAACTTAGAGGCCCATCGATCAAACTCTGTAACACATAAGGGATAATTTCAGTTCAGTTCCATTAGGTGCTACCTTCCCTGTGAATGGCTAGTGGACGCCACCTGGAGCCAGCCCTGAGGTATAAAGAGAAGGCAGTAAGTCATCAGCAAGTGGTCATGGACCCATGCCCTTAGGTTCCAAGTGCTGCAGCTGAGTTATCGTAATGGATGTGAGACTCCCAAGGTCTTTTAGGTCTTCTGAGAAAGGGGATAGAGCAGGTGTGAATAAAGCAGAACAGGGCCAGAAATATGCAGTGACAAGAACAGCTGGGGAGTAAAACTTTGGTTGTTCCTAAGTTATAAATCTATCATCAAGAACAGATTTGCAACAGTTATGTTTCTACTGCTCACTTTGGTAAACTTTCACAAACAAGTGTAAATCACATGGAGAGTACAAGGCGCAACTCTCTGGAACGCCAGCTGTCCCCACTCAGAAACAATACTCTAGATGCCCCTGCCCATTGGTGGCAGCTGACCCCAGCTCCAGCACAGCCAGCATCCCAGGATGCCCTACAAAATGTATCAGTAGGAAGACTCCATGTGCCTCCAGTGTGGTGAGAAGGTTCGGCCTCTCATTGAGTGCAGGCTTGGCTTACGGGTTGTGCTGATACTATGAGAATCTACCTTCTTGGTGGACAGGGCTGTGCTGACCCCATGGAGGAGGGGTGGCCCCATGGTCCAAGCCAGGGAGGTCCATGTTTCCTTTGGCATGTAACCAGTCTTCTGGATATGGAGAGCCCATCACCATGTGCTGTGCTTTAGGGCCCACGACTTGATAACAGAATTCCAAGAGAGGATAAAGACCAAGCCCAGAGCTGACTAGCAGCCAAGAGGCTGCTTCCTTGGACCAGTCTGGATATGAGGCTGGCTCTGCACCTTCCCTCCTCAGCCTCTTGGACAAAAAAGCCTCCATGCTGAAGCTCCTGTCACTTGTCTACTGCCCTGAAGGATCTTTCTCATTGTCACCAAAGGGTGCCCCCAGACACCAGGTCTCCAACAGCCTGAGCATGAGGCACAGCACATCCCACCTTCCCGTCTCCCCAGGCCTCTACCCATTCTCCCACACTCGACCCTCCCTGCTATTGGCCCAAACTTCCCATTTTCACAGCCTTCTCACACCCTCACTCAAGCAGTCTCTGGCGCTTTTATTCTTTTACAATATCTCTTCTCTCTTCCTGGATCCTGGCTTCCCTTGACTCCATTTGCAGCTGGGCCTCTGGCTTGACGCCTTCAGGACCACCAAGGTGATGCCTCAGCTCCCACAACCTCATCTATCCCACCCGAAACATCCCCCAACCCTGAGGCCATGAAGAATCTGGAAGCCTGTATCCAGCCAGTTGGGAAGTGCTCCAGGAATACCACATGGTCATGCACAGCAGGGCCACCTCACACCGGTGTTCCATGATTTCAGGTGGGACCTAAAGACTTTACATGTCTTCCTTAGGTTGATGCAATGGCTAATTTCAGTTGTCAATTTGATGTGCTTTGGAGATTTTCTAGATGAGGTTACTTGAAGTGGGAAGATCCATCCTAACTGTGGACACTGCCATGCCACAGACTGGGGCTTGGGATTGCAGAAAAGGGTGAAAGCAAGCTGAGCATGCACATTCATCCCTCTTGGCTTTGTGACTGTGAACTGAATGTGACCAGTTGCTTCATGTTCCCGTCACTATGTTTTCCCTACCACGACCGACTGCATCTCCTCAAACTGTAAGCCAAGATAATCTCTCACTCTTTAAGTAGCTTTTGTTGGGTATTTTGTTGCAGACAGTTTCCTTTGAATTCAATCAGTGGCATCTCAAATTTCTCTCGGAGACATATGACCAAGCATGTGAACATTTACTCACATGGATTCGCTTCCTCTTCAACCCAGAAAGCATACTGCCCTCAACTTCCAACCAACTCACCAGCTTCTCAGTTATGTCTGCATCTCCTTCTGTGTCTCAGACAGCAAGTGGGTGGGCCTGGAGCTACCACTGCTCTCCCCATGTTCTCTGACCTCATCTCTTCCCATCCTTGTTCTTGAACCTTCCAAACCTCTGTCTAACCTCACGCTCCTCCCCATGTAGATGCACCGATGGTGCTCCCATTCTTAGAAAGCACTCCCTCCCTGGGCGCCACACACCAAATCCAAAGGGCTCAGAGCCCTGTCCCCATGCACTCCCTCATCTGCCAATAGGTCCTTGGCAAGCTGGCCTCAGCCCCACCAGGCCCTGTGACTTCCAGGAGAGGGAACGTGGAGTGCAAAAGAAGCATGCTCTGCATGGTGGAGACAGAGGTCATGGTGGGAGACCAGGTGAGGCCAGCTGAGGCCACTGCTGGTCCATAAAGGGGGATCCTGGAGTGCACGTGTGTGAATGTGTGAGCACATGTGTGCCTGGAGATCGGGCTGCATTGCAGCACAACTTCCCATCTACAGCTCTGCTCCATCAGAGGCCCCACTGTAATAAGGCAGGATCATATGTCCCAAATCTAAAATTGAGGCACAATAGGCAGATCATACGAATTCAAGAAAAGCTGGTAACACTGACTGGACACACATCAGGGGACACAGATCATGACACAGCACCTGCCTGGATTCCGAGTCAATAAAAAGGGTGAGGAATGGCTTGCACTTCAACCTCCATGCCTTCCAGAGCCTCTCTGGGGTTTCTTTGAACTGACTATAAGTAGCGAGACAAGGAAACAGGAGAGGCCCCGGCACATCTGGCTAAGGCTGGCAGGAGCCAATCCGAAGCCAGCCCTCCCCCAGTGGGGAAGTGGAGTGTGAGCAGTGATCACAATCATCTCCTGCACTCACAGCCCCATCAGCCATAGGTCATTCAAATACCTAAGACAACAGAGACAATGACCTCCAGCCCTGTAAGTAAGAGCACATGTTGAAAGCACATCCCATCTCTCTTTTTTATTTTTAAGGTGTGGCAGAAAGAATGGGATTTACTGAAGCTGATGTTTGAACCTGACTGTGTAACATCTGATTCACTGGCAGGCTCCGAGAGAGCCACACAGTGTAGGGTCTCTGCTTCTTCACGCCCGGACCTAAGACAATGAGCGCTGTGTATCTATCCCTGCTCTGTTATTTCATCACCGACACCGATCTGCAATGTCAAGCAAATGTCACTCCTCATCTCTCTTCCTCTTTATGTCCCAGCATCATCACTTCCTGAGGTTAACATGCTATGAAATGTTATCTCAAGGGAAATTATGATACAGTCAAAGTCATTGTTTCCTTATAAAGAGAGGCTGTGTGCAAAGAGCAAGCTCTTGGGGGAAGACAAGGGGCTAGCTCCTTCCCAAGAACAAAGCATTCCCTGAAACTAAGATACACCCCAAGAAGTAGGGCTACCTAAGTTAGGGGTCCTGATTGCACAGGGAGAAATAACATACACTTTGTTGCTGAACTTCCTGTCTTGTTTTGATTAAAAACTCCAAGGTTATTAGTGATAGAAATGTTCTCATCTTCTTTCTAGTGTTTCAACCAAAGCCGGAGCCAGAAACTGAACAGGCCAGTTCATGAGGAGGAAAGTTTAGGGGAGGAGAAGACATTTGTGGTGGACTTGGGAGACTCGGGGAATCCCTGGAAAACAACCAGACAGATATACCACCCATGTCTGCAGGGAAAATGCTTGGTTTATAAGCACAACTATTTTGGTTATGAATAAAAAGAACTATAACAAAAACTCACGTTGTGGGGAAAAAGTAGACAGATGGCCCAGTGGGTTCAGGGCTGTGTAGACATCCCTCATCTCAAAATTATTTCAAACAACTGAGGCTGTCAGTCCAAACAGACCATGGGATACAGGAGAAAAACAGCCTCAGCAACTTTCCAAGTTCATGTACAAGCAAGAATTAGGAAGGCTGGGAGGCCTGGGAGAGGCAGGTTTCAAGATATGCCTTTCCATAAGTAAACTTCGGATTGGTGGGAAATAAGCTAGGGATGATGGGATGATTCGTACCTTCTCTCAGCACTGCTAAGCTTGCTATTATATCTTAACCACAACAAAACCCGAGGAAAATAGAAGCCACAAGGCCTGCCGGCCTTATTCTCTGTGTGTGCTACATGTAATGTAGGTTAAACCCAGGACAACCCCACAGAGCCAGCTAAGGATGCTGTCACATAGCCAGTTTTATGTCCTACATCCAGAACACCATGTGTCTTATATTTCTTATTTACCTTAGTAGTAAAGGAGGGCTCGTGTTGGTACTTTCCCTAAACTTGAACTCTAGCTGTGTCTTTGAAAAGGGAATCTATTAAAGTTGACAGTCATTGTTTACTTTAAAATGCAAACAGGGTTAAGAACTAGTTATTTAACTCCTTTTTTTCTTGAGCTTTTTGGATAGGATCTTACTAAGTAGTCCAAGCTGACCTTGAAATTGCAATGCTCCTGCCTCGGGACTCTGAGTTCTGGGATTATAGGCATGCTCCACCACACCTACTAGGCCAATTAGTGGCACAAAATGGGGACACAAAAAGACAGCCAAGCTGTAGGCAATAGCTTGCTCTATAAATAAATTTTGCCCGTTGTGCCAGTCAGGTGACTGACTGTTCCTTATTGGCTTAAGAAAGGTAAAAGAAACTCACCTTGAAAATTTACTGGGACCTTCACCATCTTCGTCATCGAAGTCCATTCTGAAAAAGTCAAGGTCACAAGTGAGCACTTGTCACGGTTTCGGAACACTGTAGCTGGTGGCATGAGCTATGGAGACAAAGGGATGTCTATCCCATCAGATCACTAGCCAACACTCCAACCTTGGGCAGTGCTACCAATCAGCATCACTGTGCTTTCAAGACAGAAAGAAGCAACAAGGAAAGGCTGGGAACGCCCAAGTACCAACCTGTCCCCTAGAACTCTCACAGGTTATGATAGAAACATCAGTGTTTCTATCATCTTCAGGGTGCTTGGTCCCTCCACATGACATCCCCCACAGCAACACTTCCTTTTGTTTTCATTTTATAATCTGTTCCTCAAGGAGCTTTGAAAACAGGAAATCTTCATGGCGATGAAAGGAGGAAGGACAAGGACAAGTGAACATTCTTGGATACACAGTTTGTGACGTGGTGGGTCTTGATGAGTCTCAGTGCCAAGAACATTCAAGGTCATTGTTCTGTTATACCCAGGACTAAGAAAGTAGCTACAGATGAGGAAATGGTCATTTGGCCCCCAAACCACTCGAATGGGCTGCCTGCTCATTGAGTAATTCTTCAGCCTTTCCATGCAAACATGAAGTCTTGATGATCTCTTATTTAATTTACATCCCAAAAACTCCTCAAAAAAACCCAAGTTACTCTAATGTCAGTGAACATCAGCCCAGTGATGTTGGGCAGAAAGGTACCCAGAATGAGGAACAAATGACACACTCATGATGAGAGGGTGTCTACAGTCCATGTATTTCCCTGCTTGTTCTTAACAGTCCTGATGAGAGAGTGAGGAGTGAGGCACTGTCCTCATAAGCCAAGCAGAGGGAGGTCAGCTGCTTGGACACAAGGTCTCAGAAACTTCTTGTCTGAGTAGCTCATTAGAAGAATGGATTGTTCTAGGCAGCACAGCACGACCCTGTGGCAAAAATGAACAAAGACCCGAGTGTGCTACAAGACCTCAGCTACCTACCGGTGCCAAAGCTGCTGGACTACCACCGAATGGGTGACTGCTGTCTCCAAGGCTCTAAGTGCTTAGCTAATGAGTGACCCAGGAAAGGCAAGGGCCACCCAGGCCACTAGGGAGCAATCGGGTTACAGAGAAAGAATGAGGCATCCTTGCACAGGTACCCAAGAGAGGCACATGGTGACTTTCAGGCTTTGAAGTAATTTGAAGGACATAGGAACTAGGAAGGGAGGGAGAGATGGAAGAAGGCAGGGAGGACAGGTTTTGTATGTGTCTTTGTTCTTTTTTATGGAGTGGTGCCCACTGTCCCGATACTAAGACTAAGAGAGGAATAAGACAGTCGTGCTAACAGTAATGCCCCTGCGCAAATAGACGGGCAAGAAGAGCAGCTAGAAGGAAAAGGACAGGTCAAAGATACACCCGCACCACAGGGGAGACACCCGCATGCACTCACTCCTCCCCACAGCGTTTTCTAGGAAGCTAGGATGGGACAAGCGGGAGCTGAATGCATCCATTCCTAAATGAAACAAATTCATCAACACATTCTACATAATTACTAAACCGCTGTTTCACCTTCTTGAAAATTACATGTGGGAAATAACCTGCGAAAATATAAACTGAATTAACTCAGAATTCTGCAGAGCCGCAGAACCACACTGCCACCTAGTGATCATAATGGGAAAGAGCATTTTTTCTGCCTCCCTCAAAAGTATTGGTAACAACAGAAAAGGACGTACACAAGTATTTATCAAAGCCTCAAGTGGGTGTTAGATGCAATTATCTTTCAAATTACATTTAGTTCAAGTTGATAGGATTGTGAAAAGCTACTACACAGTAACTGATTAGCCAATCCCAGCCCTTGCCTATGGACTTTGAGATGGTTAGGGTGGCCTAGGACTAAGGGGGTTCCTGGGATCCAGGGCTTCCTTGTTAAAATGAGAGCCTTGGCAAACCAGGATGGTTGATAACTCTCCTTTATTAAAGACAGCTCTCTTCTTTGCCTGATTCCTCAGAGAACAGATAAATGAGCAAGTGTATCATTTAGTAAAATGATTTTAGATTGGCCAGGTCAGCTGAGGCTCAGGCAAGCAGAAGGTATAAGAAAGGA
Source organism: Zapus hudsonius (assembly GCA_004024765.1). Lineage (NCBI taxonomy): Eukaryota > Metazoa > Chordata > Mammalia > Rodentia > Dipodidae > Zapus > Zapus hudsonius. The sequence continues at coordinate 5,186 of PVHP010028477.1, read as the reverse complement.
GGGCCTGCTCTAGACACACACCTTTTCCACTGGGATCTTGAAACCATGATTTTTGTATGAAAACTTAGAGATCAAGAATCTGTACCTCTCACCTATATGTAGTCACATATCAGCAAGCAAAAAGCTGTGCATCTCTTCTGTGCATGTGTGCTATCACACCCATGCAGCATACAAAGAAACTGCGTGACCTACCTGGGCATGTATGGAACTATACATGCACAAGTAGCAAGCCGATTTAGTCATTTAGAAAGGCATTAAGTGAGGAGATAAAAGGGGACCCCATATGATTGTTCAAATCCTCAGCATCACTTACCCCACCCCAAACAGTCTCACTGGTTCCCCATAGCACACACAAAAATCTGCCCCAAAGGCACAAAGGACACTCTCCTAGACACTACACTGCCTTTGGGTCTCTGTCACCATCTCCAGCTCTCTGCTCTGAATATGACTCTAATACAATTTTCATACATGAATGTGTTTATTTCTTCCACTATAAAACCTGTAAGTAAATTATCCTTTGTTATGTCTTTTATGTGTTCCATAATACCGAAACATCTGGATAATAAAAGAAAAATCAAAATGTACTTTTAAGTTCTTTTGTATGCACTTAAAAAAGAACCCAGCACAATGAGTGGTGATATCAGAGTCTTCACAAGGTGAGCTGAATCCTTATTTCCATGAAAAGCCAAGGAAGGCATTTCTGAACATGCTTTTAGTAAAGAGTGAGTGGTGTGAATCTTTCTAGCAGTAGCTGTTTAAGAATAAAAAAGCCTCATCAAATACGAGTCAAGACGCAGTGTTCATTGATGCTCTAATGAGCACAAGGAAAACGTCCTGCCCATAGGACTGGCTCAACAGGGGTGGCACACAGGAGGAACCCTAGGCCACCTGCAGCTCCCCCTATTAAGCAAAGAGACGAAGTGTCAGAAAATGCTCTCCCTTGCGTGAGTGGACCTGCTGAGACTGTAGAGATACTGTGCATAGAACTAGAAACACACTTTTCAAAAAAAAACAGCGTCTCAGTATATAGTCTAGGCTGACCTTGAACCCTTGAACCTTCTGCCTTCTGAGTTCTATAATTTTCCCTCAATCATGACATTGTAGACATTGAGTCCTGGGCTACAAGGCAGGGGTAAGGGGCTGATCCATCCCTATCCACAGCCTCCTCAATTCCACCCCCAGCAGCTAGATTTGGACACAGCCAGAGTGGGCACAGCTCCTACCATCACTCTCTGCCACTTTTGCCCAGTTGGAGCCCACCCCCCTCACTGAGATCAGAAAGGTCAGACCAAGAATGTATTTCAGGTGACTTGCTTCAGCTCATGTCTCCCACACATGTGGAGCCACTTTGGAAAGAATCTGAAACTTCTGAACCTTCACCTTGTGTCCCAGCTGCCAGGAGAAGGGCGGCAGCCTGCTGGGACTCTTACTGTGGAGGCTGTCAGCCAGGAAGGACTGAGAGACCAACAGTGCTGGGCCAGGCACACAGCCAGGAGGATCCCAAGCCCTCCAGGGGTCAGTTCTGCCTACCTCTGAAACACTACAGTGGGATGGGTGCCTGTCCTGAAGATTTGGCTGATTTTCCCATCAGGCCAGAGAGAGAAGACACAGGAACTGGGTGGGAGTGGGACATGCTCTCATCATGGCTCCTCTCTCCCCACCACAACAGTGACAGTGAGTAGTGGTTGGTGCAAGCCAAGGCCCAGGGCCCCAGTGGGATTTTCTGCTTCTCAGTGACTGCAGCGTCCACCAGGGTCTCCTGTGCTCTCAGCTCAGGGTCTCACAGCAGAAGGGGCTGCTGTCAGGGACTTTCTTAGAAGCATCAGAATTACAGCAAAGCATGTAAAAATGCCAGCTGCAAGAATTACTATGGAAACAGCTCTGTGAAGATGGAGGTTTCTTCCCTTAGATCCAGGATGAATCTCTAAGTCAGGGAGGCCTGCTCCCTCTGTCTGTCAGGGAGAAGGGAAGGCATATGGATCCCAGGAAGGAGGACAAGGGGAACAGTTGACCTCAGGAAAGGTCCAGCTGGTTAGACTGCACTCAGGAGAGCTCAGTTTCTTCCTAGAGCTGGGTGTCAGAGTCACTGTCCACTCTCTTTTGTGTGTGTCCTTTCTTGATAACTTAATTCCCTGAATATGTGTAAAACTGAATGTAAGCTGTCTTGACCTGATCAAGGTTCAAAACTACCTCTAGTGTCATGACGTGCGTGCGTGTGTGTGTGTGTGTGTGTGTGTGCGTGCGTGCGTGCACCCAGGGCACAAAGAAGAAAGCAGAGACTACATGCCAGACTCAGGTCAGGGATGTGGGGGCCGAGACCCTGCAGACACAGAAGTTCGCAGACCTCCAGTAGAGAGAGGGCTCCTGGGTCTTCAAACACTGGGTAAACCTGAGTACTTCTGCTTAGACTTGAAATCAACCTAGTGCGTTCATCAGAGTCCAGGCCTGGCCTCTTCTGATGAATAATGGAGTTTTCCCCCCAAGAATGTGAGTTAGGGCACATAAACATTTCAAGGAATCTGAAATTTTTAAAAATTGGTAGGCGATATATTGACACCTCACATGCAAATTCTTTTGGCATCCTAAAACAGCACTCTCTCAGGCCCTCAGATAGAGCGGCTGGCCAGACAGCCGGCTGCTGAGCAGGCAGCCCTGAGGCAAACCTCAGCCTTCAGTACAGAGTGACTGCCAGCAGCAGTACTGTCCATGACAGCATACGGGTCTGCTGTAGAAAAGCCAGCAGAGGTGCATAGAGGATCAGCTGCTTCCGAGAGTGTGCAAGACCAAGGGGAGGGTGTGCAAGACCAAGGGGAGGATGGCCAGGCCACTGAGCTCAGCTGCTTAGTCTTTCCAAGACCATTTCAGGCCTCCTCGAAAGGACACCACACATGCCAGTCCTCTTCAAAAGCTGTCACTACCACAGTGCCAATACCTTTCCCCCAGCCCCACTCCATCCAGACCCCGGCACACACCTGCCCCTTGCCTCAGCCTAAAATCACAGGGCTTAGATGAGACTCTCAGCTCAAAATGCTAGATCATTCAACAAGGGCCCAGCTTGCAGCTCTCACACTTTGGGATGTGTGTTTCAGTCTCACTGAACAGGTCAGTCCTGGGGCACCTGTGTTACCAGAAAGAGATCCAACCAAATGAGACATCTCATTTTATCAACTATTTCCATTGAAAAAAAAAATGGAGTGGTGGGCAAAGGGGTCGAGCCATGGAGGCCACTGATGTAAGTATGTCTGAAGGCACTTCTGGAGTTCAGCAGACCATTGGTCTGCAATGGTCCCTTTGTCCCCTTCTTGTGGTCCATATGCCTGCCTCTTCTGCCCAAATGACAGAGGGAGCAAGCCCCCGTGACTTAGGGATTCCTCCTGGGTCTAAGCAAAGAAGCCTCCATTTTTATAGAGCTGATACAGAACAGCTTTTGTGACCTCTCAGAACCAGTACAGCCAAGAGCATTTAGGGTTATCAACTTTGTATGGAGCCTGTCCTTCAGGTGCTGGGTCCTGGCTAGTTCTTTGGAAAGAAACTCTTGCATACCACAGGGAAAGCTGGGCATCAGAAGAAAAGCTGAAGACCATCCAGGGCAGATCCTTTGCAGTGCTGGGGCTGGTACTGCCCAATCTGGCTTGAATGCTCACGCTGTTTAAGAGGGAGCAACCTCCCCTCCCTTCAAAATCAGCCTGAGCAAGGCCCAGCAGGATCCCTCAGCACATCTTACCATAAGCACAAACAAATAGAAATCCTCAGCTGGGTGCCAGGGCCCAGAACACTTAGAAGCAAATCATGTGCATATTTGGGAATCTTGCAAAAATCTAAGCAGGATAGAAACTGCTGAGCTTTTATTCTCTAGGAGTGAGAAAAAAACAATACTTTGCTAATAGGTCAAGAGCATTGCTCAACTAAGTCCAGTTCCTGAAGCACAGAGGCTGCTTACCCAGAACGCCGCTTTCCTCCTCTGGCAGGCATGGCACCAGCCATCCTCACCTGTCCAGTGGCTGCCATGGGGGCAACTGGCAAGGTCACAGATCCAGGTATGTCGGAAGCCATTTCTGTAAGTCAACAGAGACAAGGGGTTTTGTCAATGACACAAAAATTCACAATCAAGGAAGCTGCCACACAGTTCCAAGAGCCTAACCAGGGGCCAAGGACCTGGTGCTGCAGCCACTTTGTATATTGCACTGTGTGGCTCAGAGAGCCCTGTCTGAGTTGTTCCATCTTTCACCTCCGGACAACATTGCCAAACTTAGTGCTTGAATCAGTGATTAGGAAGAATGAATGCAGCTTGCAGCTGTCAAAAGGGACTTCTATTTTCTGATCACCTGGAAGCATGTAGGATGTCTAAGGATCCTGGCAGCAAGGAGAGCCTCCAGGAGAGCTACAGCGATTACCAACCATAGTGCCTGGGATGGGGCCAAGTTCAAAGACCCATTGCCCTGTGGCAGTGCCCATTGACCTCTGCCCTTGCCCAAACAGAGTCATTCTTATTCTCACTTAGAACTCAGAAGCCCTGTTGGACCTCTCTGGCATTGAAAGGCTCATGTTAGGATTTGTGATAAGCCTGCCTCAGGCTGGGGTGCCTAGGTCTTGGTAGCCAGGTCTTTACAGGAACAAATACTAATTTAAAGAAAGAAATGATTAGTTGGTAACATATGAGGGTACTTTTTCCATGCACTGTGCTTGACATGTTTTTTCCAATAAGCAGACACTTCTAGAAGCTCCCTATGACCCTGCTAAGTGTCCCTGATTTCAAAGAAACCACTGTTAAAAAGTTTCTCCTTCTCACTATCTAGAGAGTTCCTAAAATTTGGTGCCCTGTATTCAATCCATTTCATGACAAGGTAAATGCTTGGAATAGATTCACTGACTCTGTTTATTTTCTGGCTAAACTGACTTTTCTTACCTCAAATCATTCCAGGTGCAGAAAGGACACATTATTCTTATTCTTCTATTATTAAAGCAATACTTACAAAAATAGTTCATGATAAAAGTGGGCATCGGGCACTTGTGGGTAGAAAAGGGCAGTCAGTGAGTTTTTTGGTACACTTTTGCTATAGGTTACTGTTGTTTCTCTCCACAGAAACCAGGAAGTCACATGACAGTCTTCTCACTGTCATGTGGGATATCCAAAGACACATTTGAAGGTTGTGATGGTTAAGTTTTATTGTCAACTTGAGCTGTTT
>PVHP010028476.1:0-23114 GCA_004024765.1 Zapus hudsonius | reverse complement strand
AAATAAATAATTATTGAAGAAATAAGAAATTAGGTATAGGGCTGGAGAGATGGCTCAGCAGTTAAGGCACTTGCCTCTGGTGCCTAAGGACCCACATAAGCCAGACCCACAAGATGGTGGCCCTGGTGCTCTCTCTCTCTCTCTCTCTCTCTCTCTCTATATATATATATATATATATATATATATATATATATATATATATCTGCTTGAAAATGAATAAATAAAATATTTTTAAAAAGAACAGACAGGACAAACCTCCATTTATTTATTTATATATATATTTTTACTTTCTGCAACCACAGGGCCTTATTGGTAAGGATGCATGTCACCCTTTGTGTGGTGGGTTGAATCAGGTGTCTCCGCATGCTTGATTCCCAGCTGATGGCAATTTGGGAATTGGAGCCTTGCTGGAGGAGGTGTGTTATTGAGGGCAGGTTTATGGGTGTTATAACTAGCTTCCCCTTGCCAGTATTTGGCATACTCTCCTGTTGCTGTTGTCCACTTGATATTAGCTAGGAGGTGATGTCCACCCTCCTGCTCATGCCATATGTTTCCCTGCCACCATGGAGCTTCCCCTCGAGTCTGTAAGCCAAAATAAACATCTTTCCTCTTATCAGCTGCTTTTGGTTGGGTGCTTTGTGGCAGCAATGAGAAGTTAGCTGAAACACTTTCCTATTTCCTGGGCAGTGCTTGCTGTGAGCTCTGCAGCTAGTGTGCTGCATGTGGATGGAAGGAACAGGAAGGCCACACTCCCCTAGTTGTTGTTGTTGTTATTATTATTACTAATTTTAAAGGTATCTTGCTCCTAGTCCAAATCAATACATGTCCCATTTTAGGGCTGAGAGTTTAACAGTCACTCATACTTCACATTTGACAAGTTTTTTAAATATTTTATTTATTCATTTTCTTTTCTTTTCTTTTTTAAAAATATTTTATTCATTTTCAAGCAGAGAGAGAGAGAGAGAGAGAGAGAGAGAGAGAGAGAGAGACAGAGACAGAGAGAGAGAGAGAGAGAATGCACCAGGGCCACCACCTTGTGGGTCTGGCTTATGTGGGTCCTGGGGAATTGAACCCGGGGCCTTAGGCACTGAAGGCAAGTGCCTTAACCGCTGAGCCATCTCTCCAGCCCCCTACCCTAGTTATTAGTTATTGTGTAGTACTGCTGGCTGCTGCTTACAGGGGTGTGGCATTTAGGAACAAATTCCAGAGGTAAGGAGGAATGAGAGGGTCTCCTTCCACTAAATCCTCTAAATCCCTAGTACTGGAGGAAAATGAAAGTTTTCATCTGAATATTCAGTAATTTTTTCTATTAAATAAAACTGAAAATAGACAGATTAACAGAAGAAAGAGCAAAACATTTTACAGAGAGGAGCCTTATAAAATATGAGAACTCAAAGAAGGGCCAGGGGGGCTGGAGAGATGGCTCAGCAGTTAAGGCACTTGCCTCCAGTGCCCTAAGGCACTGGGTTCAATTCCCCTGGTCCCACATAAGCCAGACCCACAAGGTGGTGGCCCTGGTGCTCTCTCTCTCTCTCTCTCTCTCTCTCTCTCTCTCTCTCTCTCTGTATCTCTCTGCTTGAAAATGAATAAATAAAATATTTAAAAAAAGAAGGGCCAGGGAACTGAAGCTTAAATACCCTCTTCCTAGAGGCACAGGGAAGAATGGTGTGGTCCCCCAAACTCCTGTGTTCTGAATGCTTGGTCCCCAGCTGATGGCAATTTGGAAGTGGAGTCTTGCTAGAGGGGGGTTATTATTGAGGACAGCTTTAGGGATGTTATAGCCAGCTCCCCCTTGCCAGAGTTTGGCTCACTCTCTTGCTGCTGTTGTCCACCTGCTGTGGCAGAGGTGATGTCCAGTCCCTGCTCATGCCATGCTTTCCCTTGCCATCATGGTGCTTCCCCTTGAGACTAAGTGAAAATAAAACCTTTCTCCCATCAGCTGCTTTTTGTCAGGAGCTTTGTCCCAGCAACCAAGAGCTAAGGGCAGCAGATAGCACCCCTTGTGGCTTTAAAGGAGAGGTAGATGAGTTTCAGAGGAAGGAGACTGGAGGTCACACAATGGCCTCAGGAAAAGGCCCCCGTGAGCCTTGTGGTGTGGGATTTGTGGACTGGTCCTCTGTGAGATGAATTTGATTTTTTTCTGGTTAATAAAATCTCAGTAAGAGACTGAAGCAGAGATCATGGTCTCGGAGATGCAGTTGGTCTTTAGCTAGATAAAAGAGCCCCTCCCTTGCAACTGCTACTCCCAGGTGTCCCCTCCCTCATTGATGTCCCCTTTGGGAATATTTTGGGGAGCTGTTTTCTGAACCACAGTACTCCATTCATGGTATTCAATCTCACTATTGCATCTACCATATTATTCCATCAGTTGGGTCTCAGCTGAGATTTAATGTCACCTTTAGGAAGAAGTCACCAGATAGCATCATAGTGAAGATCCTTTACAGATCTAGATCAAATTCCTTTGTTTTTGAGTTAAAATGCCATGTTTAGGGCACTTGTGGGAGAGATGGTTAACTGTTAACTACGGGCATCACACGTGCTGCCCACCAGTTTACCATCCAAGTGAGCCAACAACACAGCGGCCACAGAACCAACCAGACTAATTATTTTTATTTATTTACTAGAGAGAGAGAGAGAGAGAGAGAGAGAGAGAGAGAGAGAGAGAGAGAGAGAGAGAGAGCGCGCCAGGACCTCTAGCCACTGCAAACAAACTAGAGACATATGCTACTTTGTGCATCTGGATTTATTTGGGTATTGGGGAATTGAACCCAGGCTGGCAGGCTTTGCAAGCAAGTGTCTATAACCACTGGGCCCTCTTCCCAGTCCTTCAGCTAATTATTCACATCAGTGTCTCTGGGACTCTACCCTCCACAGTGCAGCAAGAACAGGGAACATTTGGGAGGACCCAACACAACAGTATGAATTAGAGATTCTATTTTCTACAGTATTTCACAGTTGAATAGTTCTCATAAGCAAAAAAGCACTCAACCTTGAATGCACAAGCTGAATAGAATTTTCAGAAATAGGACTTGTGACCACGTATTTCTGTTGTTTCTGTCCCCACAGATTCAAGGCCTACACAAATAACTGGGCTTTTGGTCTGTTTGGGGAAAGACTTTCCAATTTGCAAATTAACAACCCAGTCCTAGCTGAAATGCTAATGTTCTAATACTTCATTTAAAAAACAAACCCACATCTATCTATTGGAGTAGGCTTAGATCATGGATTGGGTTGTAATTCATTTGTGCCCCCTCCCACCTCCAGCCCAAGATTGACAGAAAAAGCCTGCTGAGCACGAACGTGGGACAGTTTAAATGAAGACAAGTCACTCATTGACTTTCAAATTATACTTACTCAGATGAGCCAACATAAATGACAATATGTACTTCTGTCATCACTGAGGAAAATCACAGGAACTCTAAACCATTTTATAACAATTTCTAAGGTCATAGATGTTAAACCTACAGGTATTTCAAAGCCCTTGCTGTGTGTTAGGCACTGTGTGGATACAATGAGAAGTAGTGTTAAAACAGAATAGTAACAGCACATGATAAATGCTACAAACCCCACAGAAATACGTACAAAGTCAGTGCCCCTGGAATGGGTTAGTGATGAGGCTATCTGTCAGAACTGCAGGTAGCTTGTGGCTTAGGACTGGCATTTGCTCTGGAGGCAGCTTCGTGGGATGCTAATTTGTGGGATCTGATCATAACTCCAGGTAGATGGTGTCACAGTTACTTTGAATTGTTAGACACCCAACTGACACCAGATAGTTGGAGAAAGGGTGTTGGAAAAGATGACAAGTTTTGTGGTGTCCAGAAGGGAGATAAAACAGTGCCCAAAGTGTTTTACTCAACTTGCGGTGGCCCTGGTGCTCTCTGTCTCTCTCTGTCTCTCTCTGTCTCTGTCTCTCTGTTTCTCTCTCTCTCTCTCTCTCTCTCTCTCTCTCTCTCTCTCTCTCTACCGCTCTGCTTGAAAATGAATAAATATTTTTTAAAAAGCAGCTTGTGCAGTAAAAGGGTTTATTTTGGGAAGCTCCATGATGGCAAGGAAAACGATGGTATGAGTAGAAGGTGGACATCACCTCCACCGCAGAAGGTGTGCCAAACACTGGCAAGGGGAAGCTGGCTACAATACCCATAAGCTCGCCTTCAACAACACACTTCCAATAAGGTTCCAATTCCGAAAATGTCATCAGCCAGGGATCAAGCATTTAGAGTTTATGGGGGACACCTGATTCAAGCATTTAGAGTTTATGGGGGACACCTGATTCAAGCCACCATAGGACCCACCCTCACTTCAAATGCATTTGTCTGGTACAGAAAACCAGAATATTCGAGTCTTTCTTTCTAACTCCTCTAACCGCAGTTTCTCAGTCACTCAGATTCCGAACGTCAGGATTCCTTTCAGTCTCTCTTGGTTAAGGTTGTATCTTTCTGTTTAATCTCTCCTGATAACATTGATCATTGATTTCATTTTTCCTTCTGTATCCACCACTCTATTTCAGCTTCTTGCTGGCTCACGCCTGGGCTGTTGCAACAGTCTTTAGACCAGTCTCACTGTCATCTCTCTAGATGTTTCTCTGGTACATTTTGGACTCCAGAACGTTCATAATAGGCTCTCAACAGAACAGTGGTTGCCTAATGACTGTATGTGTCAGTCAGCTTACCCATCACTGTAACAAATACCCAAGGCTTTGCGAGCAAGCATCTCTAACTGCTGAGCCATTTCTCCAGCCCCATTTAAGAATGTCCTAAAGCCATTCAAGGTTTCAGTGGTCTTAACTTTCACTTCCTTACTTGGACTAATACTGCATATTCTAAGGTTTGCTTCAAATGCTTAAGCTAAGGGCTGTTATCTTGTGTAGACAGTAGAACATGTTAAATTAAATCACTTACTTGAAGGTCCTTTAAATTCTATACCTGCATTGTATTTAAATTCTATACCTCACATCTCATCTCTTTTATTATTACTTCAGTTTCTCTATTCATTACTGGCTCCAATATTCTTCAATAAATCTTGTCACTTCCCTGAACACCCTCCCCCCAAAATTTGGGCTTTCCTTTTATTTCATGTCTTTCCAAAGGTACTTGTCCATGCATGAAGCAGGCGAACACAAAATAGAGCCTGTGTGCTCTTGCTTGAGAACTGAAAAAAAAAAGACAATTTAAATTTAAGCATGATACTTCCAACATCTGCTCGACTTAATGCTTATAAAATATTATTTCTGAAAAATTGTATTTTCATTTGTGGAAGACTATTAGGCCGCAGCTATTTTATTGTTACTGAAGTGAGAAATTATGAGGAAAACACATTTTTAAAAGGGGAGGAAGATATAAAGTGTGGTTTGACTCGAGCTTTTCCAGTGAAAACAAATGGTAGTGTCTAAGCCCACCATTTCTCTTGTGAATAAACCAGAGGTCTGCAGGGCCCTGTGGTTTCCTTCCCTGGGGGCCTAGTTGGCTGCATGCCTTCCCCCCACTGCTGGCACATGGTCCCTCCCCAGGGAGGGCGCTTTACTCTTGGCATTGCTACTTTCTTCTGGTCCCCAATGTCATCTTTGTGTGTTTGCAATATGTTTCCCAACTTGATTCATTGTAGCTACACTGTCTATTCCCCAGCCTGGAAATCTCTCTTTGGTCACTTTCTGTCTGATTCACCCTTCCCTTGCCGGTCTGGGTGCTTCCTGCCTTGCATAGCCTCTGTGTTTATGCCCCCATCTCCTGATACCATCCTTGACCAGAGCTTGCTTTCTTCATTGAACGCTCAGACCTGCTCAGTTCATCTGGACTTCTCTCACTGGCCTGTGCAGTAGATACCCGTGTGGTTCCTCCAGAAGTAGTCCAGAACCATGCAGACGTAAGGTGACAATCTTTGCCATTCTTCCTTCTCAGATGTCTTTGAGTTCCTAGAGGGTAAAGGCCACCAGCTCAATCTTGTTCTATGTCCCAGTATTTAGTATAGTATCCTTTTGTAAGGGGTGTGTCTGGGTATGCATGTGTGTATACTCCAGATGATGTGTGTATCTGTATACGCTCCAGATGCATGCACCACTTAGTGCATCTGGCTTTTACGTGGGCACTGGGGAATCGAACCCAGGTTGTTAAGCTCTTCAGGCAAGTACCTTAACCACTAAGCCATCTCTCCAGCCCAAAACTCACATCTTTTAACCTCATCATAAAGTCTTTAAGGATGGGGAGCTGTTGAGCTTACAACAACACACACAAGTTTTGCAAAATTCTAATTTGACATAAAAGTTTGAATGTTATTATTGGTAACAAATTGCATCAGCTGTTCTCCCTGAAGCAATAGGCTCACTTTGCTTATTTTTTGAGAGAAATGTTAGTCCTGAATAACTGTTGCTGGTTGGCTTTTCCTCTCAGTGAAAGAAAGTTCCTGAAATAAGTCCAGCTTGTATCTCAAGCAAGCTCATGAGGATTTCTCGACATGACGTCACGTATGTATGCTCTGCACAGGTGCTTTAAGGCTCACCCCTCCATTTGTCGACGAGCTACAGAGAAGATGTGTATCCAAGGGTGTAATTTAATTAACTTGGTAATTTCCACTGCCTCAAGGACTTTTGTAAGTGAATTAGGCTTCTTTTTCCTTCAAGTACAGTTTGAAGTCACTCCCTTGATTATTGCTTTTATCCATGAATGCTTTTGTCTCATTGGTGGAAAATTCCATACAGAGGAAAAGCAACAGTTCAATATTTCTGTAAAAAATAGTTTAGACCTTGCAAACCTGGACACCTGGAGACAGTGTCAGGTTCTCCTAAGAGAAATACAGCCCTTGGGTGAGCTACTTAATCCATCTGAAGGAGCAACGGTACTAATAAAGCTTTTTGGAAAATTAAATGAAAGCTTTCCAAATAACACTTGGGAAGCACTTAGGCTGGCATTTGGTGTAAGAGAAGTGTTCTACACATTTCTCTTAATGGACTGGTATGGTGAAAACATTTGGACCAGGGGTGATATAATACTCTTTCGTTTTTTCTTCACAAGCTCACTCTTATAGCAGCTCTTCATTTCAATTAATTAATTTAAATTAATTGCTTTGTGGATCCTCCTCTTCCCAGTGACTCTTAGCACCAGCCAGTATCCACTCACAAGTACAGTTGGTCTGACTTCTGTCACACATACCACCATAGTGACCCCTTCCTTCCCTCTCCCTCAAACTCCCCCATTTAAGTGCACACTTCACCACTGCAGGAAGTTCTGACTATTGGTAACTGACTCATTTGCAAATGACATTGACCTTGCTAAGACTCATTTTACTCATCTGGGAAGTGGGAGGCCGAGACAGGAGAATCACGAGTTCCTGTGATACAGCGAGTCCATCTCAAAGGAGGAAAGGGAGAAAAAAAGGAAAAAAAAATAGCCTTTTCATGTTTCTGTGGTGTTTTATTGTGAGGATTACATGAAATGATATCTTTAAAAGTAACTGGAAGAATGCCTAGCATACATTTCTCATAGATTTTAGTCAATCTTTTTTGTCTCTTCCATCCTCTTTTAACCCCAGAATGGTACCATTGAATTCGCTTTCTGGCTGCCTTACTCATTTGTTAAATTACAAGATGCATGATGGGCATTCCATCTTGGGAATCCGTCATATAGTGAAATATTCCTCCCTCTCTGAGAGGGGTTGTAGTCAGGATACCAGGCAAGTCTTGAGAGCTACAGGCCTGCAGTGGTGGTTTTGTTCTCATTGCTGAAACATCCATCACATGTCTCTACCACCTCTGAGCCCATCTCCAAAGATAGGTCTCCAGGGCATGGCACTGAGGGCACTACTTCACTTGGCCCTAACCAGCTTCAGATCCCTAGGAGCTGGCTGAACTCTGGTTTCTGAAAATTTACAGTTCCCAGTTTTCATGTAGAGACTCCTGGGTCCCTCATCTGCTCCAGCACGTCTGCCATTGTGCTCCTTGTGTTAGGTCTTCTCCCATCCCCTATAAATAAGCAACTTGCCTTCTTCCTGTCCTTTCCGGCTCCTGGGCCTCTCAGAGGCTTATGTGATGGTGAAGTTTTGTTGTCAACTTGACCTGTTGAATCATCTTGGATGGGTCTCTGAGGATGTTTACAGAAAGGACAAGGATATAAGGAGGCTCAGGGGAGCTAGAAACAGACATCCCTTCCCTGGAGGGCAGTGCAGGAAAAAAATTCCAGAGACTCAGGAAGTCATCAAGACTGGCACCCTAAGGCTATATAAAGTGAAAAGAAACCTCTCTCCATGCCTGCTGGTGTTTGTCGTGCTTGTCTTTGTGGGCACTGGAAAAAACCTTCCTCAGCCTTCCAGCCTGGACTGAAGACCAGCGGCTTTCCAAGAAGCCTTCAGGTGCTGGATTGGGACTGCTGAGTCCAGCCATGTGCACTGAGCGGCTACTAGTTCCTTGACTCTTGGGCTTGCAGACTGCCATTGTGGGACTGCCATGAGCTAATCCAATAAACCCCCTTTTTACTACAATTCCTTCTGTTGGTTCTGTTCCTCTAGAGAGGCCTGAGTAGCACAGTGTATGTGTTATACATGATGTGCTCCTGCCCCAGGAAAGTGCTTCTTCTTCCCACTCTCAGGTCATAGGAGGGTATCCCACATATATGCAGTTCCCCCAGGAATGCTTGTCAGTCATTACGGTCAGCTTGTTCATCAGGACGCTATGTTATGGCTCCCAACAGCTGTTGTAAAGTGAATTTCTAGAACTTCCAACTGGAAATAGATGAACAAGCCACTTGGCTGTTTTGCTCACCGCCCATTCTAGATGCTAGTTATTACCCACGGTTGCCGAACAAGCATGTCCCATGCAGACACGTCCTGTTGCTCCTGTTGATTACCTCAACTAGGCTTCCTGCTCTTTTCAAGAATGGATGTAAGTGACTCTGGAAAGGACTGCAAAACAGCCCAGTGGCTCATCTAGCTCTCCTGAGACGTTCTAGGAGACGGTATATCTTGGAAAGACAACTTTAAATGGCTCCAGATTTCTGGTTTTGTCCTGGGAGCTTGGTGACCTGACTTGTATTAATCTTGGGTCTCAGTTCAGGGTCGGTAAGCTGTGAGAAGCCTTTGGTGAAATTTCTTTGGGTAAAAATCTTAGCTGAAAGTCTGGTTTGGCAGATGAATGTTAGAAAACCAGCTTCCTGAGGACTTGGAGACATCACTTTAGGTCATCAGAGGGTTCTTCCCGAACACCTGCGTGGGGTTGTGGTCTCTGGATCATTTGGCTGTCTCTTGTCTTCCTGTTGTACTGTTCTCCTGGGGAGGCTAAAGAACTTCTTGTTTCCTTCAAGGTTAAGGTGTCACATGAAATGGTTACTCTCCTGTTACCCAGGGTGCAGATTCTGGAGTGAGGGGAGGGTTAGCTCATGGCTAAAGTATTATATTGTGGGTCTGACATGATAATGACCTGAAGTCCTTGAAATCCACTTCTATCCTTATTTTTTTTCACAGTTTTCTTTCTTTCTTTGCAAGCAGAAAGAGATAGAAGAGAGACAGACAGAAAGAATGAGTGGGCTAGGGCCTCCAGTTGCTGCAAATGGGCTCCAGATGCACGCATCACTTTGTGCATCTAGCTTTACATACTAGGGAATCGAGCATGGGTATATCGTGGAATATACCCAAGGTGTTGAAGACAAGCACCTTAACCACTGAGCAATCTCCAGGCATGATTTAGTTTGGAAAAGAATCCTGTGTCCCACTCATTGGTCATCAAGCCACGCCCCAGCATGGGGAGAGAATGGCCCTCTTGGGACGTGTCCATCACTACTAACCTGCTTCAGGCCTCAAGCCAGGCTGAGGGGACAGGAAGAGGCATAACCTGTTTTGTGGCCTTTGTTGGAACAGGAACAGGAGGCCAGGGGTCACTTTGGAGTCACAGGAGAGGCCCCCGTGGCCTCCTCAGCCTGTGGCTTTGGTTTTGGCTCTGTGCTTCTGACTGGAATTGGACCCTTTCATTCTCTCAGCCCCAAATCCCACTGTTTCTCGTTTAAGAAGTTGTGACTGTACTTTACCACCAATGCCAAAGGACTTGAGTTCCTATTTTTCCCCATGTTCCAGAGTGTTCCTTCCATCTACCAATATTAGAGCATTCATGGTTCAGAAGGAACATTAGTTATTAGTTATGAGAATATTTTCTCTCCCCAAGTGGACTGGGAATTCTTGGGCCTAGAGCTATGTATCACAGCCTTCCAAAGGGCCCATCAGCCAAGAGCACACTGTCAGTTGAATGAATGAAGGGAATTCGACCTTTTGGGCTTGCTATTTTTGTAAGACCAGAAACCATCCATACAAGGCTGGGAGATGGCTCAGTGGTTAAAGGTGCTTGCTTATAAGCCCAATGGCCTGGGCTCATTTCTCCAGTACCCACATAAATCCAGACCCACAAAGGGATGCATGCATCTGGTGTTCATTTGCAGTGGCAAGAGACCTTGGTACGTCCATATACTCACATGCAAATAAGAAAAACAAATCCTTCCACACAGATAATTTGCTAATTATCTGTTAATGATTTTATGAATATGTATTTTTCTTTTCCTTATGCATTTGTTAAAAAAATCAATTTAAGTTACTTAAAATGTAATTATTTTAAAAATCACCAGCCTGTTTTGATCCTGTTTCTGTAGGGTCTTCTAGAAAGACAGCTCAAGCTCTTCCCTTGTCCTCTCCCAAGGGAACTGGTATGTGCCAGAAGCTAACAAGAGGGTGCCAGCTTGAATTCAGATGAAGGAATCCAAGATAGAGCTATGCCCTGGTCTTTGTATCTTTACCTTTGAGTTTCTGAGAAAGATTTATTTTATCCCATTGAACATTGTCCCATCATAGTTGGTATTAAAAGGAAGCAGTCAACTCACTGGAGACTGTCAGCATCCTCACGGGCATGTTTACTCTGAAAGTCTTTCTACTAGGGATCGGGAGACAGAACTCCCAGCAAGCCCATTGATCATAGGACCAGAGTAACTGAAAGGCAATCCTTTTACCAACGTGAGTTCTGGAGCTGTGTGCAATGTGCCGTTTATCAACGTCTGTTGTGGAGAAGAGGAAGACCAGAACAAATTTATTAGTTAAAGGGAGGGCTCTGTTGTCTGCAGGGCCCAGTTTCCCAAACTTTCTCTGGAATATAAATAATCTTGTACTATGTGAATTTTGGATGAAAACATGAACAAGCCCTTAGAATTCCTTGCTACCAAATATGGAGTCCTCAGTTGAGTTTGCTTAGATATCCGACTTCTTTCTCAACTTAAACCCATATCACTTCACATGGGCAAGGGATATTTTTTTTGGAAGAAGGCTGGGCAACTTTGGGAATTGGAACCATTCAGAACTCTCAACTAGTTAAGTATCAGAATTTTCCTCAGAGGGGTCTAAAGAATCTGTCACCATGTAGTTGGAATTCTAAGGCCACAGAAAGAGAGCAGCATTGAGCTACAGACTCTGTAGCTGGCAGCGGAAAAAATATGACGAGGTATGAATGAAACCTTGGACACTGCCTCTAGTGGGCTGGGCATGCGCCTTTGGTCCTGTTTATTTCCTTGGACACACACACACACACACACACACACACACACACACACACACACACACACACACACACGTCCGTTGGGAGGTGGCCCAGGAAGGGCAGTGCCATTGAAGCCCCCAGCTGAAGACACTGTCCCTTAACTGCCCCTCTCCCCTTTGGGGCGCCCACTTTTCCTGGGTGGGTGCCCCTAGTAGTTCTTTGGAGATAAAAGGGACTCTGCCTTATGAGGCTTTCCCACATCATTCCACTACTCCGTATACCAAATTAATTTCCATTAGGTGTTTTGAATAAAATTATACCTTCCCTCATTCATTACAGTGAACACTGAAAATCAAATTAATGCAAAATTTCATTTACACAGACATCTATTAAAAGCAAAATTCCAGGTCCAGGTGATTGATCAAATTTCATTTAAAAAGAGGGTATTGAGTAAATCAGTTGAGCTAATTAAAAACACGTTCATCAGAGTACAATATTGGTGTCAACAATATTAAGAGTTTAATTATCGATTTTGCTTCTTAAAAAAAATCACAGTCCACTAGCAGGGAAGACAAATGATCCCCTGTCCCTTACTTTGGGGATATTGAGTCATAGATTGTGTGGGGGGGTCCCCGATAAAGGGGTGATGGAGCCTCGGCCAGAGGGCTGATGGAGAGGCCGCGGAGAGAGGAAGTCGGCCGGGAGGAGGGCGCACCCCGGGCAGATGGTGGGGTCACTTCTGCCCGTTGGGTGGGCGGGGAGCGCCAGGCGGGTCTCGGGCGCGGGGCTGCGGGGCGCTGGAGGCGCGCACCGGGGCCGCTCCCGTTCCGGGCCGCCAGAGGGCGCGGCGTGGAGCGGAGCGGCGGAGCCGGGAGGGAGGAGGAGGAGGGGGGGGGGGCGCGGGCAGGGTCAGCCCGCCGGAGGCGCCGGCGGAGCGGCAGCCGCGCAGCTTGGCTCCCGCGCTCTCCGCTCCCCGCGCGCCGGCCGTCCGTCCGGAGACGGGCGCGCAGCCTCGGGCCGCTCCGGGATGCGCTGGCTCGCCCGCCGCCGCGGCCACGGGGCGCTGCTCCTCCTCTTCCTCCTCCTGATCACCTGCTCGGCGGGTAAGTGCGGCGACGGGCCCGGGGTACCCGGGGGGCTCCACGGGGCTCCGGTGCGCGGGGAGCGAGGGGAACCGGGGCCGGGCGTGTCCCTCCCGCTCCCCCACGCGCCGTCCCGGACCCGCCGGCCGCAGCGCCCTCTCGCGGTGCCCACGTGGGCACGGGGCGCACGCTGGGGGGGTCCTCGGTTCCCCGCCCCGGTCCTCCCTCCGCCCGATCCCCGCAGGAAGCGGAGCGACGGCAGGAAACTTTGGTGGGGGCCCGCCCCCTGCCTTCCCGCCCCGCGCGCCCTTCCGGCCAGGCCTCGGGACGTGCCCGCCCGCTCGGGGTCCCCGGGACTACCGACCCGCCGGGACCAGCCCGGGACCCCCGGGATCCGGACGCGAGGCCTGGGTGCGGGTCTGGAGCCGGGGTCGGGCCTGGGCGCACGCGCGCGCGCCTGGCGAGGTGCGGGGACCCCGCGGGGAAGAAGAAGCGCTCTCGGGTCCCGCGTCCTCCCGGGGAACCCACGCGCGCTGGGGCTTCCAGCTGTCATCGAGCCGTCTCGCGAGGACTTTGCCCAGTAAAGTTCACACATCATCGCCAAGGACTTTGTGCCATTTCCTCCAAGTTTGAAAGGCTTGAGGGGAGGGAGGGAGGGAGATCACTCCCCCTTTCCAAGTATTACCATACTGTTTTTTAACCCAGACTTCCTTGTGTCTCCAGTCATTTCAGAATTTTTAAAAAAATTTATTTTGGAAATGGCAGGATGATACAGTTTGGACAAAGATTTTTTTCTTTTCTTTTTTTTTTTTTTTGCACACTGCTTTTGTTAGCCAATGTGAACATCTACAGCTTGTTTTTATTTGGATTTTAACCTTTTTCAGAATAGAGAATCCTGACATTTCTTTAGGGTCTCGCTTTGTAAGAAAATCATGTGATATTAGTCATTTGTTCACACGCATGATTAATTTGGCAACAATGTAATTTAAAAACGTTAGGGCACCTTGGACCCTGAAGGCTGCAATTGATCATGGTGAGCAATTGAATTAGGCCCGAGATCTTTGGGCAGAAGGAAAGCTTTGCTGAGTGGTCGCCTTGAGTAAAGGGGTTCTGGCTGCATCATTTGGTTTGTTGGCTGGAAGTCTTGTGACTAACCATCTGGGTGGGTGGTGGCTGAAGTTGGCATTTTATTTATAGCACTGCATTTATTAATGGGGACATAATGTTTGTATATCCAGTCTATAGGCTGAAATGTGCATTTCTGTTTCTGATTTTTAAAAATATACCCTTAGGGAATATTTGCACTGCTCCAATTTGATAAGACACTGAAGCACATTCAGAATGAACCAAAATGTCAACACATTTTTAGAGATGTCTCTTAGCCCTGTGAAATTGTCAGATAAGCACAGTAAATAAGACATAAAACCCATTAAAAGGTCCCTGTGAGACATTCAGCCTTTACAGAAAGAACAGTGGACTCTCCAAGGTCTAGTGTAAATCACGAGTACGTTTTATTGTTCTCTACATCGATGTAAGGGGAGGGGCACAGAGATGTCTAAAGATGTGGACCCCACTTGTAACCTTAGAATTTTGTAGAAAGAGGAAACATGACATGAGCTCTGAGGTGTACTGACAATATAGATAGTTCAGTACCTTCTATATCCCCTTGTAGGAGTGGTCTGACCGTGGATGGTCTCCCCCCAAATTAGCACACTTATCTAAGTTTTTTGGGACGAGTCAGTATAGAACACTGATTATTTTAAACCCATGCCTGTATAGACAGAATTCACTGCAACTTCACTTCTGATGGAAGGCATCTTGGTTGCCATTTATTAGCGTCAAACCTTGGTCTTATATAAACCCAGAGGTTCAGACAGTATAGAACCCTACATAGTTTTTTTAAAAAATATTTATTCATTTTCAAGCACAGAGAGAGAGAGAGAGAGAGAGAGAGAGAGAGAGAGAGAGAGAGAGAGGGAGAGAGAGAGAGAGAGGAGAGAGAGAGAGAGCATGAGCACACCAGGGGCACCACCTTGTGGGTCTGGCTTATGTGGGACCTGGGGAATTGAACCTGGGGCCTTAGGCACTCGAGGCAAGTGCCTTAACCACTGAGCCATCTCTCCAGCCCCAGTTTTTAAAAAATATTTTATTTATTCATTTTCAAGCAGAGAGAGAGAGAGAGAGAGAGAGAGAGAGAGAGAGAGAGAGAGAGAGCACACCAGGGCCACCAACTTGTGAGTCTGGCTTATGTGGGTCCTGGGGAATTGAACCCAGGGCCTTAGGCACTGGAGGCAAGTGCCTTACCCCCTGAGCCATCTCTCCAGCCCCCCAGTTTTTTTTAATGTTACTTACTTGCACGCAGAAAGAAGAGAGACAGAGAATGGACATACCAGGTCCTCCAGTTACTATAAACAAACTCCACATGCATTTACCACTTTGTGCATCTGGCTTTGCATGGGTCCTGGGGAATCGAAACCCGGTGGTTAGGCTTTGCAGGCAAGTGTCGTAACTGCTGAGCCATCTCTCCAGCCCTCCATACAGTTTCCAAATGCTGGTTCCATTGCAGTAGAAACTGCTAGCTGCCCACTTGTAGCCCCCGTCTCTTCTCTTCCTGACTAACAGGACTGACAGGGTTGAGAGAATGCGTGGAAGGATGGTGGTGATGGTGACATGTAGGAAGCCGCTCTCAGTGTAAGGATTATTGGGAAAGCTCTTTTAACGCGGCTGGTGCAGTGGGTGTGTTGACCTTTCAGCCTTATTTCATCCTCCTCATTGCCTGTTTGGTGGATTTGATGGTCGGAGCTATGGAGGCCATCTTGTGGCTATGTGGTGACCTTGAAGATGGAATCCAGTAGTGAAGAAGATAGAAGGCTGGAAGCAGCTTGGGAGCCAGACGGATGGGGTGGGTACCACGACGGCCCTCCCTGTCACCTGTTTCCAGCCTTGCTTTGCAGATTCTATGCAGCCAAACCTAAATCCTAATTGATACCTCGGTGGAGAAGATGATTTGAACCAATGGTAAAATAATAGGTATTAGCTTTTATCTTTCACTTCCCTGTCTCCTCTCTGCGTGAGCCCAGCTTGTATTTCTTAGTACCTGCCAAATTAGGGTTAGTTTTTTTGTTCTGAGCCAAGCCTTCCTCAGATTGTCTTCATTGCAGTGAGTCAGAAAATTTAAGACGGCAAAAGTCAGATCTAACTCTGGGTTCTTTGTGGTTGTTGATTATTTTAAATTCTCCCTGTATTTCTAATACAGTATATCGATATGACTACTGGCACTGATTTAAATTTTCTGGATAGATTCTTTGTCAGCCAGGACCCTCAAGTTGGCATATTCCCCTTGGTCAGGAACTTGACCCTAGGGTGCATGCCTGTAGCCCATAGTCATACACAGGGGTGCGTGGGTGGTGGGGCATCTGCTTCCAATGGGGGTTTGGAGGTGGGGAGAGGATCTTCTTTTGCTAGCTTCTGAGAAACCACTGTGGCCCTGTACCTGGAGTGAGTCCTGCTTTCTCCTTTGGGCCACTGAGGACCAGGGCTTTTGCTTCTTAGTGGCCAACACTGTAAAGCAGGTGGGCAAGGCTAATACCTGGGCCTGAGGCACAGCTGATGGGGAGTTTGCAAGTTGGCACTAGGTGCTATGTTTGGCATTGTGTGGATTCCTGCTTAAACTCCAGAAGTTTCCACAGGCTAGCCCTATGTTTCCATGACAAAGGAAAAGTTACAGTTAGGGTTAGAGGGTCACCATAGTACCATGACTTCAGAGTTCTGTTCCCTGAGCCACCCTCTGAGAAACCACAGGGTCAATTTCAAAATCGTATTAGAAGGAAAACGACTCAAAAGTTCTTTTCATTATTCAAACAGTGATTGTTGAGAACCTGCCGTGGGATGCCACAGGAGTAGACTGAGCTAGCCCACCTCAGTTCTTAATGTGATAACAGTAGAGGAGGGAAGGGGAAGGACATTCACCAACTACCCCAGAGATGAACCGCAGCCTCTGCTCAGTTGAGGATGCTTCCAGAACATGTTGCGGCAGGGTGCATAGCTTTATCAGGAGAGGTTTTGGTTGTCTGGGTTATGGTGTGGCAAGGGACAGCTCTGCTCTGCCATCCAATGATTATTGGGTTCAAAATGTCAGTAGGGCAGAGCTTTGAGATACTTAGAGAATGTGTTCCATGATGGCAAGGGTTTATAGTTGAGCCCTGGGAAGGGGAAGCCGGAGCTAGTTAACTGGTGGGGAGGAGCCAGTGTGGGACCAGAGAGCTGAAGGGATCAGGTGGAGAAAGGATAGTGAGCTGGAGAGATATGTGGGGACCACAGAGAACAGATGACAGATTGTTTCAAGGGCTGTCGTGCGTGACCTGACTTCCACCTTGCGAAGCTCACTCGGGTTGTCCCTTAATGAATCCTATTACTTTCCATGTTCACCTAAGCAAAATTAATTAAAACAAAAACAAAAAACCGAAAGTTTTAAGACTCAGTGATTGATTGGGACAGTGTGCTGAAAAAGGGTGGAGTTTAGGCTTTACAACCTTAGGCAGGTGCTCAATCACTGAGCTCCCCAGCTCCGAGTCACTGACTTGTGGTAGGAGCTGACCGGCAGATACAGTTTATTGATGGATGCATTCCTGGAGGAGGGCCAGATTTCAGAGATTTTATTTTTTTAAAATTGTGGTTAAATATGTCTGATAGAAAATTCATTAAACATAATAAATCTGAGATATACAATTTTGTCAGGTTGAATAACCAGCTTTTAATTTTTCAGTGTGTGGGGAGTGTTGAGACTGATGAGCTCTGGGCAGTTTGAGTTTGGGGTGCATGTGAAACAAGTTTTATGTCATGAGAGCAGTTAGAAATTTAGGTGGTTTTCTGCAGTGATGAAGCCACTTGTAAGTTGCATGTGCTCTGGTAACAATGCCCCATCCATGTTCACATGGGCCACACAAATACCCAAGAGGAAATTGGCATTGAAATAGAAGAGGGGCTGGTTGGGAAGGGGTTCAGAGGAAGAAGGGTGGGGAAAGCGGACAAGGGAACATCGTAGGAGGGGATTAGGAACAAAATGTATATATGTATAATAGTTCATAAAATTAAAAAACAAAAGCAATTCAGGTTGAGAGCTCTCCTGGGGAGGAGCCTGAGGCCTTTGTAGAAGGTGGCAATGGGGTCAATTTTTAAAATTTTTTATGGAAGAGATTCTTGAAAAAATAAATCATTTAAGCTTTTACTAAAATGTATGCATCCTAAAGATCTGATAAGAGTAGGGGAGAAAGCAGTTGGTGTGTATAACGTGGAGCTGTGGGTCTACCAAAAAACAAAACAAAACAGTATAAGCCTCGTGAGATAGATTTGCATATATCTGTAATATATGACAGTGCTGGTTTCTCCCAGGGATATGACTTATCTTCACTCCTACTGGGATGTTATGCAACTGAAAAGGTGATCCGTTGTAGTTTACATTATTGCTTCTTGTAGGAAGCTCAAGGCTTCTTATACTTCATGTTGGATTTATTGTCTCTAGATCCTTGAGGGAGGCTGTGCAAAAGCCTGCACGTTGTTTATGAGGTGAACGGACTGAAGGAAACGTAATGAACAGAGCTGTTATGGAAACAGCCCCATGCGGTTCCCTTGAGTTCCTGGGTAGCTAAGCTGTCTGTCCCAATGTGTGGCAGGCGTTAGTGTATGTGAGCATCATCTCAATGTCTTAGACAAGCCCCTTCGGCTGTTTACTTGCTATCATAACATACCCGAGGCTGGGTTAAAGCAAAGTGGTTTTACTTGGTTCACAGGTCCAGAAGTGGTGCAGTCCAAGCTTGTGTGGCCACATCTGGTGAGGGCCTCACGCACGGTCATCACAATTTAATAAACACAATTATAATAAATTCTATAGGGGGACATTTATTCAAAACTACCACAGGGTCTCTTAGTCCCACTGTGTTGTGCTGGAGATGTCCACTGCTGTCCTCAGGCCACCAGGACCAGGTTCCCCCAAAGCTGCTCAGCACACCTATTCTCCAGCCCAGGAGGGGCTCCCTAGCCTAGCCTAACCTTTAGCTTCCC
The DNA here is from genome assembly GCA_004024765.1 of Zapus hudsonius. Taxonomy (NCBI): domain Eukaryota; kingdom Metazoa; phylum Chordata; class Mammalia; order Rodentia; family Dipodidae; genus Zapus; species Zapus hudsonius. Next base: position 4,481 of record PVHP010028476.1, on the reverse strand, counting down.
CGGTCCTTCCCTCTCACCCACAGCCACCTCAAGGTTTCTGCTCCTTATGCCTCCCAGTCTGAGGGTCAGGCCACCCCAATGCAGGCCCAGGTGTATCTTTGCATGGCTCCATGCTGACTGTGCCCTCCCCACAGCTACTACTATACTGTCCATATGACATTCCCTTCCTCAGGTTCCTGAACATGCTTTCATGCCCAAAGAAACAACCTGATTCCCTAACTAACCTTTACCTGATATCCCTGCATTCAGCCTCATTTCTAGTTCCACAAGACATTACCTGGTATCACGACCTGGGTCACTCTCTCTACCAGGTGTCCACACCCCAGCCACTCCCCACTGGTGGTGGTTGGCCTAACCCCAGTCTTCCTTGCCCTCAGCTGTCACTCCAGGTGTCCTTGCCCGTCTCTCCCTCAGCCCACAGCACCCCTTGGTGTCCGCACCCTGGGGACACTGGACTTTGTGTGCTCTTTCTGGGAAGGTTGTCTCCAGGTCTCCGGGAGTCTTAACTGGAGTCCCGCACTTGGAATGGCCAGCTCCAAGCACTGCCCCTGCCTGTTGCCCAGGCCCCTCAGGTCTCCCTCTCCCCCCATGATTCCTGGGAAGCTAGGCCTTCAACTTCAGCAAGACATGGGGCATGCTGCGGATGCAGGATGACTTGTCTTTTGAACAAATGAAAATGAGAGTCAATAGTGTTGACACCTACAGCACCCACCAGCACCCTTTCTTAAACATCACACTTGCTGAGCCATTTAATCCTGGATCTGTGTTGGCCCCCATGTGGAGTGAGTGACAGGACCCTCACCTTTGGTTGGATGGTAGCTGGAGCTGTGGCCCAGTGTCTGCATATGGTGGATTTGTGGGGAGAGGCTGTCTCTGTAGCTGAGGCCCTGACTGCTCAGCTGTGCCTGTGCGCGTGCTTCCTGACTGGCCTTGAGTCCCAGGGACCTGGACTTAAACCTGCAAAGCCCCAGGAGCGCCAGCCCTGGGATCCAGCTGCTGCGGGAAATGCTTTGTAAGTAGGTCACAAGAAAGCAAGCAAACCCTCCCTTCCTTCCTTTCTTAGAAGAGAATGCCCACTGGCATCCTGATGACCCCCGGGGCTTGTATCTTCCCTTATGGCTTTTTTTTTTGGTGGGGGCCTAGGCCCTGACAGACAGGTTGATTGTTACCTTTGTCCCTGTTGTCAGCATGACCTCAAGCTGTAGCCTGAGCTTTTTCATTTTCATAGGTTTTTGAATCAGGGTCTGTGTAGCCCAGGCTGGCCTGGAACCCATGAACTGCCTCAGTCTGCTGAGTGTGGGACTAGAGGTGGGCACCATCATACCCAGCTTGCCTGAGCTTTTTTCTCTCTGGGCTCTAAAGGCTCTGCAAGCCATCAGCTTGTGCCCATAGAGCCCTCTGAAGTGGCTTGTTTGATGTCTTGGTTAGTACTTTTGGTTTTTGGATTTCGTTTGATTTCTGTGGTTGATGTTTCTGGGAGAGTTTGGGAAGACACACCAGGAACGAAGTCCTCTCAGGAATTAGCAGCCACAGGTACCTTCCCTGCCTGGACATAGGGTGTTTTGATCTCTCATAGGAACCAGAAAAGACAGTTGATGAGTGTGGCAAAAATGCAGTTAACCCCTTGAGTTTTCTTGCATTTTAGGCTAGGCTAGCCAATAAACTCAGTCCCAAGCTAGTTGTAAAATCTCGATTTATCTTTCTGTATAGGTGTGCTAGCTAACACATTAGTTGGCTTGAATTATTTCACGTTATCATGAAAAAGGTCTGATTTCTATTGCCTGCCCTGATTCGCACTAGAATTCATGTTGAAAATAGAAAGGAGAAAATTACTTTTAAATAGCAGTTTGGCACATAAAAGCATGATTTACCTTGGAATATTTTTCCAACTACGCATTAAGGCACTGAGGCCAAATTTTCACGAATATCTTTCTCTGCTGAATCTGGAAATTAGCAGGAAATCAACCTGCAAACACTGAGCCCCAGGTGGTCATTCCTGGGTTCTCCTTTGATTGAGAGAGAGGAGTTGGGGGTGGAGGGCAGCTTCTCTTTCTATTCCCTTGCCTTTCTCTCCCTCGCTCCCTAGCCAGTGCTTTATTAAACTCCCCCTCTCATTGTTATAGTTTAATATTGAAATTCAAATGCGCTTAACCATGCACATTAAAAATCTTGGACATTTCATGCCGACAAGAAGCTACCGATTCAGCCTGGTGGTAATGTATAGTTTAGACTTTTATGGTTCCCAAACTTTATAATCTCACACTTTGATTTATCCAGCTTTTCTTTATATTTTATGTATTCCACTTGCTCCCTTGGTTCGCATACCCTAAATCTGCAGTGCGTCAGAATACTGAAATTTAAAGAGAAAAACAAAAGCAAGGCACGATGACCCACCTCCTCCCACTTTATGAAAATGAGAGGATTTATATATCAGACTAACATAAGAAAAATATTTTTAAAAAGTTGACTTGCATATTTTAGCTACTGAGAGATTGTTTTCGCTTTAGCATTGCAAAGTTCATCATCTTGTTAGAATTGCTAAAGGAGGTAGGCGGTTTTCTTTCTTTGCTAATTTTTCTCACTCTTCCATGAAATGGGAGGGATTTTTCTTGGGAGGGATTCTGTCAGTGATTTTGTATTTCAAAATTAGATTTATTAGAGAATTAGCATACTCTGTGCCTACAAAATACATTTGATTCCTTGATGATGGATTTTGTTTGATTTATATTATAGAAATATGAAGATAAAGCATACTGCTACTTTAAAAAACCTTATCTTGCCATATAATGGTCCTTGGGGTGGGAGGGAATTGATGCCCCATGTCTTGCTTTAAATATTATATAATTTATGTCTATTGTGGGAAAAGGAGTTTATAATTTCACAGCAGATGATGGAGAGAATGACAGACTTTTTAAAAAGGATTTTTTTAAAAACTCTAGATCTGTATATTTTTGGATAGAGCTGGAATCTAGCTAATGTTAAGCCTTGACTGGAAGAGGGAATGGTGTCTTGAGTTCAGCAAGCAGGATTTGTGGGATTCGCTTGAGTTATTGTCGGTGTCTTCCTCCTTGTAATGCTTTCTTAAACAGTCACCTTGGTAAATATTAGCTGCTACACTGGATGCACTGGCACTTTTCAGAAGCTAGTGGAACAGGCTTTTCCTCAGTGCTCTGTGTTCTAGGCCAGGGGCTCTGGTGCCAATGACACCCTCCTGGTCACAGCTTTCTGACTTTGCAAACAAGTCAGATGAAAGTCAGTTCTGATTATTCGGTGATGTTACTGGACCTGCTAAGTTATTTTGCTTGATAAAAGAAGAAATTCTAGCCCAGAGACCCTGGATTGTCCATGTTTGAAATAAGAATTGCTTAAGGTGGATAAAGTGTGTGTGTGTGTGTGTGTGTGTGTGTGTGTGTGTGTGTGTGTATTTTCTTTCCTCATTAATACTTTAGATTGAACTTGAGTCTTTGCTGCAGTCAGCTTTCTCCTTGCTGGCACAAAGCACCTGACCAAAAGCAGCTTGTGGAGGAAAAGTTTTATTCTGGTTTACAGACTCGAGGGGAAGCTCCATGATGGTAGGGAAAATGATGGCATGAGCAGAGGGTGGACATCACCTCCTGGCCAACATTAGGTGGACAACAGCAGCAGGAGAGTGTGCCAAACACTGGCAAGGGGAAGCTGGGTAGAACCCCATAAGTCCATCCCCCAAAACACACCTCCAGGAGGCTCTAATTCCCAAATTGCTACCAGCTGGGGGTCAACCATGCAGAACACATAAAGTTTATGGGGGACACCTGAATCAAACCACCACAGTTTTCATGCATGCTCACTGGACGCTCAGCTGCATCAGCTCCGCCAGATGATTTTTGGATGGAGTCTGTTAGAATGGAAATGACCATGAGAGACCACTCTGAAAGGAAAGGTTTTAATAGGAGGAAAAGCGAGTTGCCGGGCATTTTTCACCAAGGGTGGCGAAAAAGCGCACGAGGCAGGTTTAGATCAGGGCTTTTAAGGGGTAAACGTTCAGGTTGGGGTCTGGTTGGTCACATGAGGTTGGGTGGAGGGCTCAGGGGGTCACATTCTCTCAGGATCAGGAGGGATCTGGAGGGACAGTCCCTCGGGCCAGGTATGGCTCTGGTTTCTGGAGAATCTGGAGGGACAGTCTCTCGGGCCAGGTATGGCTCTGGTTTCGGGAGGAAGTCTTTATCAGTCTTTATCTTTGACTCTTGATGATACTTCTCTTGAGGCTGGTTTGGGAAGAGAATCAGGCTGTAGCCTGAATTCTGACCTTACATCCCAGCCTTTTGTTATGGATTATGGGCGAAGTCTCTCAGTGAGGCTTCTTCCTGCTGAGAATGGGGCGAAGTCCAGGGGAGGCTGGGATGAGATGGCCATTTTCAGGGTCCAGGGATGAAGTCAGGCTCCGACGTTGTGACAGGCTTTGTCAGCTGTTAGCAGATCCAGAGCCCTTCAATTCTGTAGGA
>PVHP010028475.1:0-23121 GCA_004024765.1 Zapus hudsonius | reverse complement strand
CAGGGCTGTTTGGTAGCTAACTTGACAATGAATTTGTGTGACCTTTCCCTGTGTTTGACACATGACCACATTGTGCACAATGTCCCTCTTGAGCTCTGATTGACATGGGACCTTTCTGAACTATTCATTTACATCTCATGTAGGATCCTAGGATTCAATCCACTCACAACATATCAAATGCTCTTCACAGAAATGGCTTGTTGACACAGACCTGTAACATCTGCTCAGAGGAGCTCATTCTGTGCCAGGCATGTTATGGACACGAGTGAAATCATATCACCTGAGGTGAGAGAGGATTTTCAAATATGTTTTGCAGCCTATTTTGATGGGGACCTCAGATGCAGACCCCCAGGGCAGATTGTCCCTTAGTCCTCCAGAGATGCAAGGAAAGACACTGCTGCACAACACCTCCACCCAGACACACTATTAAAACAGACGCCCCTGCACACACACATGCGACACACTCTCATCTGCATGACACCACAGGTTCCAGCAGTACTCTGGCTTGCGACTTGGCAGACATGCAGGGGATGTTCTTTGTGAGTTTTTTCTTGTTTATCCTTAACTTTGCTGTCCTATTTAGCAGTTTGACTGGAAACAGGTGCTTTTGGAGAACAAAACACAGAGGAAACAATGAAGTTGACGTGAAAAATGACTGCTTTTATATTCTGTATTTACGTGGCTCTGCCATACCCATTGATGAATTGACAGATGATCTTCTCACCACGTAAGTATCTCTGTACTACTGTTCTACTATTTATCATTATGGCTAGTTTATAATCTTCTTGGGTGATGGACCAACTAACTCTCTGGGTCTTCTGTCATACTCTCAACAATCATATCATAGAAAGTGAAAAAATATTTTATAGATTTATTTTATAGAACAGGAAGGGTTGTATCTTTCATTCTTACCCATCTCCCAGTATTCAGCAGGAGTGGAGAGAGAGACAGTCCTCTCTCTGGCTCCCTGGCCGGTCTCCTTGCTCTTGCTGTGCACACAAATGTGCTCAATGATCTCCTTACAGTCACTATTCAGTGACTGGGCTCAGTACTGAGCAGCTGCAGCAAAGTGCCCCTTTCATTTCTCCAATATTTCTTCATCAGTTGTAGTTACTAGGCCTCTCTAAGAGTCACATATCTCTGTGCCATCCTGACAGGGAAAATCTTTGAATTACATGTTTATTGACAATTTATAATGTTAAGGCAGCCATCAGCTAATGACAGTTCTGTAACATAGTATAGGAACAGGAGAGCTGTAGCCTGAGTGTCTATGAAGATTGATGTTATTGTGTCTCATTGTGACATCTGAACAGCCACTGAATTTCAGGTATTTGCTATATATTCTACCAAATGAATGAAAGCAGGTGAATAGAAATCAGGCAAAATATCGGCAATTCTTTGATATTACCAGATGTTACTGAATGCTTTGACTGCTTCCTGGTTAAATCTTAGAGCAAAAGGTGTCACAAGCGGTAGCTGCTAACATTTGAGATAACACATGAGGGTTTCATTAGGGATCATGTTTGCTACTATTGAATGCATATGTATCCTACACGTTTGCGTACAGCCTTTTTTATGCTCCTCTGTATCTTATGAGATATATGACACATATACCATTATTTTCCTCGTTCAGTGATTTGGAAGAATGCATTTACATATTGTGATCAATGTGTATTGTATACTCTTTAATACTGATATTTGCTACAGTTAGTATCTTGATATCGGGGTGCAGAATCTGGCTTTTCAGTAGTGGACATTCTGGCCTCCAGCTAAACAAGGCTGAGTGCCTGGAACAGTATTACTATTATACTTAATATAGTTACTAATAAATCAATTCACTAGCTGTAAAATAGCTGCTGCAGAAAAAAATATTTTGTTTTACAGTAGAAATTTTTCACTGTTTCAAGAAAGATTGTGCTCATCACTTAATACAACAAGGGCAGCTGTAACAGAGAAAGCAGCAGTTTTGGATTTAGGTCAGATGATAATTTTTAATAGGAAACAGGACAAAAGAGAGATACTGCTCTTACTCAGTCACAGTATTTGTAGGGAAAGGGGGCTTTGATAATCAAACATCCCTACTGGAAATGGGAGAAATAGGCAAATTGAAATCCTGAGTGATGAGATAGCAAAATGTCAGCAATCATGCTCATGGAAGTTTTATCATTTGCTAGGTTTGGCCTTCCTGCTATGCCAGATGTATTTGCTATGTAAGAAAATACCATGAATTAGGTAGCTGATACACAATCTGGCTTTATTGTCTTCAAGAATGACAATTTCAGAATCCAAACATGGATAGGTTAAAGGTGTACTAAATTTAATGCTCATGTTTATGAAGAACACACTTTTCTACATACCTGAATATGTCATAGGTAAAACACACTTTTAACTGATTTTCATAATGGAAGAATTTATCTTCCCATTACAGGGACAAAACCCCCAAACAGAAACTGCTTATGGAAGGAAAGGGTTTATCTTGACATAGCGTTTTGAGGTGAGATTTCATTATGCTGGAGAAATAGTAAAGACAGTGAGGTGTCACACAGCCTAAGCGAAGCAGCAAGTGTAAGCTAGCTAGCTCAGGCAGGTGCAGCTAAAATATAACATCACCAAGGCATATTTCAGTGGAATAGCTCCTCCAAGAAAGCTCCAAATTCTTAAGGGTATACCAATTGGGCATTAAATATGATGCTTAATAATAAACACTTGAGCATCTGTTGGGCATTTCATAGTAAAACCAGTACAACAGTGAAAATAGCCTCTTAACAAATGTATCACTATGATATACTGTAAAAAGTACTCTTATAATGATATCATGTTCACTGAACCTCAAATAGAGAGAATGCTTCATTGTAGGAATTTAGCAGAGAGGATGATTTTGTGCATAAAACTCAATATATTTGAAATGTGAAGAGTTTGCTGGGCAACTCAACTATGCTAAAGCTTATTGTCTCTTTTCAGATGGCCAACCAGAAGAATTCAACATGTGCTGACAATGATTTTTGCCACTGAAGAGATCAACCGCAACTCTAGGATTTTACCCAATATGACATTGAATTTCTATTATTTTTCTTTACTCTGTAGCAATTTTTCACTCCACCCTCCTCCAGATAGTCTTCACGATGTCTTTACAAAGTATCCAAACTATGAATGTAATGTCTTAGAATGTAGTATAGCACTTACAGGACCAACCTGGGCATCATCTGCCAGACTGGGCCCCCTGCTGCAGCTCTATGTGATGCCACAGGTGAGGTGGGGACAATGCAGGGAATAGAAACTGTTTCTCTTTTAGGGACATTATCAATTAACTAGTGAATGTGGATTTGTGCCTGTGTTGATCATTATAGTTCACAGACTAAATACATTTTGGTGGGCTATTAGCAGATATATGTTGGACAAGAAAGGAAGAACAAAGTAAGGGGAAATGAGATTTCTAGATACAGACAAGTCAAAGATATTATGTAAAGTTCTGGGAAGTGAGATAGGAGCATATTAAAGGATAAAACATTATTTTCTTCCACTCTCACGTGGTTTTGAACAAAATTTATAATTTACATTATCTGGGAGAATTACTTCTTCACCTTTTAACATCATATGTTTTTTTTTTTCCTTTTAGATTTCCTATGGACCATTTCACCCTATCCTGAGTGACCTGGACAAATTTCCTTATCTGTATCAGGTAGCCTCAAAAGAAACATTCCTGCCCCTTGCCATGGTCACCTTGATGCTTCATTTCAGCTGGACATGGGTAGGTCTGGTCGTTACAGATGATGACCAAGGCATTCAATTTCTCTCTGAGTTGAGAGCAGAGATGCAACGAAATGGTGTCTGTTTAGCCTTTGTGAATGTGATCCCAGAAAACATGGAGTTATACAGGACAAGGGCTGAAATGTATAATAACCAAATTATGACATCATCAGCAAATGTTGTTGTCATTTATGGTGAAATGCTCTCTACTCTGGAAGTGAGCTTTAGAAGTTGGGAAATTTTAGGCGTAAGGAGAATCTGGGTCACCACATCAAAATGGGATCTCACCACAAGGAAAGAAGATTTCATCCCTGACTTGTTCCAAGGTACTTTGATGTTTTCACTCCATCATCATGAGATTTCAAGTTTCAAAACTTTTATTCAGACACAGAACTTTTTCACATACCCGGAAGAATATTTTTTGATGAAATTTGGGTGGATGGATTTCAATTGTTCACTCTCTAAATCTTACTGTAAGACACCTAATAATTGTTCTCACAACCCTTCACTGGCTTGGTTTCCAAAGCACAGTGTTGACCTAGTCATGAATGGTGAGTCCTACAACATCTACAATGCTGTGTATGCTGCAGCCCATGCCCTCCATGAAATGGTGCTTCATCGAATAGATTTGAAGAGTATGGGAAAGGGGTTATACTTGCTCGCTGAATCATGTATACAGGTAAACTGACTTTAAATGTACAGTATTTAGTGTCATTAATGTGATATTTTTCAAGAAGCCCAGAGTTTTTCTCAAACCTACAAGTATGGAAACTTTTCCCTCAACTACAAAGCTTTCGACAATTTGTTAATTCCAAGCAAATAAATCCAGATGGGCATATACATGAAAAAGAAATCTGTCAAAAGCAAAGCCTGTTTGATAAAAGTTCAATCATTTTCCAGACAGAAGACTTGAACTTTTTCTTTATTTGAAAAAAAACACAAAATAAATCATAAATGACATAAAATAGGAGCTGATGAGACTATGCTCCTTATAATGACTAAAACTGGACTTTGTTTCGAAATTTATCTAGGTGGATGATTGACCCATTTTTTATGAGTATTTGTTTTGTCTATTTTTTAAAGACAAGCTCATATAATAAAAACATTGTTATATTAAAATAAAACCTGTTGTGATATCATGTATATTTCTCCTTTAGAATCCTGCAATGAATGAGCCTTTTGTAGGAAGAATTATGGAAATAAGAAGCAACCCTTGCATCACATGTTCTGTCTCAGCATGTGGGCACATTTAATCATGAAGTGATGTGTCTCTTTTAGATAAATGGCTTCCTGAAGAATGTTCAGTTTACTAACCCTATTGGAGATGTGGTGAATGTGAATCAGAAAGGACTACCAAATGATGAGTATGATATCCTCAAAATTTGGAATTTATCTCCTAATCTTCACCTAAACATAAAAGTAGGACAGTTTTCCCCATATTTTCCACATGGTCAACATTTGCAAATATCTGAAGACACGCTAGAGTGGGCCACAGGAAGTAGACAGGTAGGTTGGCCTGGCCGTAGTAACGTACACTAGACATTATTCACACTCTCAAAATGGAATGTGTGTTTCCTCAACATCTATTTCTTCCTAATATTCATTGTAACATTTTCTAATATTTGACAGGTTAATTTATCGTCAATTTGTTTCCATATATTCATATAGAACACATCATGCATTATATCAACTGTCTTTGAAATTATTTCTTGGTTGGATTTTGTTAATTGATTCCTATATGTTGAACCATTCCTGTACACCTGGGATGAAGCCTAATTGTTTGAGGTGCTTAATGTTTTTGACGTGTTATAGAATTTGAATTGCAAGGATTTTATTCAGAATGTTTGCATATAAGTTCATCAGAGATGTAGGCTTCTAGTTTTCCGTTCTTTTTGGACCTTTGTCTGATTTTGTTAATATGTATGAAATGTTGAATTTAAAAACCTTTTATTAGAGGACAAATCTGTTAAAATTGTCCAATTTAAAAGGAGTTTCTTCATTCCTTTTGTCCAAGCACTTGGGAGGCAGAGGTAGAAGGATCACCATGATTTCAAGGCCACCCCGAGACTACATAGTGAATTCCGGGTCAGCCTGGGTTAGAGTGAGACCCTACCTTGAAAAAAACAAAAATAAAATAATGATGATGATAATGATAATAAAAAAAGAAAATAAAAGGAGTGTCTTAAATTCCTGTCACTAACATACATATGAATCCCACAGATCTCTCCTTCTACGTGCAGTGTGCACTGCAGTCCTGGGTTCAGAAAATCCCCCAAGGAGGGACAAGCATCCTGCTGTTATGATTGTTCCCAGTGCCCAATAAATGAGATTTCCAATAAAACAGGTAAGTGCATGCTGGGTAAACATGCCACAGATCGGTTATCTTCTGTAACTTGGAGGATAATGCTAAAGGTGTTCGGGAACAGAAAAAAAATAAATAAAAAACACCTTTTCTTCCTTAATTATATAATTTATGTGATCAATAATGAAATTATATATGAACTATTTCTTCTAAGTCTTTATTTTCATTTTAACTTATGGTAAACTCATTTAATGAAATATTTTCTCAGGAAGCTCTTTGAGAACTGGCCATTATGAATATCAAGTGTGGAATCTAAAACATGGTTTGATTATACTCACTTTTAATGGTTCCAGCCTACCCACAGCTCATGTCCACAAGATTCATCCCCATCCTTAGCATCCTCAACCCCAGCAGATCCCTGACAAAGAGACGATGTACAGACATGCTTTACTGGCTGTGTGATTCACACTACTGAGCACCACAGTTATGACCAGGACTACTTTCTGTTATCCTACAATTCACAATTGGGAGTACAAAATACCCACATGCAAATTGCATATGAGTGCATAAAAACTGTAATTAATGTGGAAAAAATTACATGATAGAAATTTCACATTTATAATTTTTTGTGAAATTTTGAAACTGACCTTTTGGGTACCTTATTAGGCAAGTGACAGATGAATATATATATATATATATATATATATATATATATATATATATATATATATATATATATGTGTGTATATATTGGTATAATTATAAATATTAAAATTTAAAACTGTGAATTCTTCCCAATTCCAGTGCATGTTTTGCATTAAATATTTCATAAACAACCCTTAGAAACAATACTCCATGATAATAACTCCCTCCACTAGCCCCCATTATTCTGGTTTTCTCCTCCATAGAATTCCTATTCTTTACAAATTTACATTAAAAAAAACCACAAATATTTTTCTCACTTTATTATTCCTTTGAGAAATGACTCTTCATAACCTTGTAGACATTGCTTACCTTTGTTGTCATCTGTCTTTTCAAAGACGGTTCAATACTTAATACCATCGGAAGAGGTATTCAGCATTCAACCATGTGCCCTTGGAAGCAGAGTAGATTTGATTTTTCCAACAAAACAAGGACAGTGTTTTTCTTTGTTATAAATCTTTATCAGGCTTGTGAACAGCCTGCATATGTGATGCTGAATCTCTGAGCCTGACTCAGATCTTCTCCACAGAGCATCCATGCAGGCTTCTCCATAGGTTCTGGAGACTAGTTCTTGAGACACTAATGGGAACATTTGGTATAAGTGAATAATGGCATCATGTTTCTGACACAGAAGCTCACATTGATGGAACTGTGAGTAGTTGTAAGATTGTAAGCAGGTAACAATCCCAGATACTTCAGTTCTTTAAAATATAACTCATGTAAAACTTAATTTATTTGACATTTATCTCCTTTTGTCACTCTAACAAATGTGATAATCATAGGTGTTTATATTTATAATTATTGTGCATGTCTCTGGATTTCCCCAGATTAAATGTCTTGGTTATATTTTGGCTCCATTTATTTATATGTTCAAAAGTTTTCTGTTGCTTTTTGCCCCAGTTACCTTTTGAATTGTGTCTTCCACTAATATAGAGGCTAGTTTTAAAATTCTTGAGAATGGTGTTTGAAGTGTGACTTCTTGTCAATTTAAATTTTGTTGTTTGCTGGCAAACTTAAGCTCATTTTTCAATAACAGAAGCAATGCAATAGTAGTAGTATTGAAGAAAGACAGTTGGTAGAGAAGGCTTTAGCTGTCCTGCATCCTGCTCTTCAGAGGTGCTAATCCACCGAATCCTCAGAGCCATCCTCTGATGCTTGGTAGCTCCAGTCAAAGACGTGAAACTCAGGTTAAATAATTGATCAAAAAACAGGGTCAATGATCAAAATCGGGCAATATGTCTGTTGTGATTATTGGTGCCAATGTTTTCTGTCAATAATCAAATACATTTTATGAGCAAGTCTTAGGGTGATACCCCTCTTCACCTCCTCCTTTAACCCAACGCTTGCTGGACTATTCCATGACATAGGGGGTTATGGACTGTATCAGAGATAGGCAGATATTTTCCTTCTTTGTGTGTGTTGCTGAAGGTTTGATGGCTCTCTGTGTTTTCTCCCTCTGTGGCTCTTCCACTGTTTATGTCCCCTCTTCTTCTCAGATCCCTGAGTCATGATGGGCGAGTTAAAGGTTTCCTTTACTATTTAAGTCTTAAGAATCTCTGGATTATTATTTTGTATTTTGTAGGATATTCTCAGTGTCTGTCTGCCTTATGCTTTCATAGGTTACCTGTCTTGCTGTGGAGGTAGGTCTCCTGCTAGATTCACCTCTTCCTCAAAGGTTTCATTTGGGATCTGTTAGGGGTGGTCCATCTCCTGTCTAGGTTACAGGCAGCATCTCAGGTCCTCTTGGTAGGATTGGATTGGCCACAGTTCTCAGTGGTTTCTGAAAGACACAAAAGAAATCCCCAATACAGAGGGAGATAAGTATATTTAAATAAGACAAACTTTATTAATTTGGTGAGATTCAAATGGGTATAGCCTCTCTGTTGATCTTCTGTTACTGGGGATGTTCCCTTGGAGCCCAGCGTCTTGTTTTTTCTATGTGTTTAATAAGTATCCCAGTTCCAGTTAAAGGTAACCCGCCACTTACTGAACCTCTAAGCCAAATTTGCAAGCCCATGATTACCCACCTAGGCTTAGGGCCACTATTGCATGGATGAGCACTTCTTAGCTTAAAGGTCTCTACCACATTGCAGTGTCTTCAGCATTCCCTACCATCATTCAGTTCTTCATATCAGTGACCTCTGCTTTCTCTTCGATTATTTTACCCTGGCATCCCATGTTATGCTTTCCACCATTAAACATCTGGGGGATGGACACCCTTTCGGATTAATGATGGTATCTTGGTCTTTTGTGGCATCAGTTTGTGGTATCTTCAGCATTTCGGTTTACCTTTTGCCTGGGGTGGGTATTCAAGATCTTTGACATAAGCCTGTCTTATATTGGGGAACTTGTGTGTCTCTTTGATCAAAACACTCTGTCCCTGAGTGGAACAGAGAGTTACAAACCAGAGCAATTTGTCTTGGGGTTAGGTTACCTCCTACCCATTTAGGGCCTTGCTTACCTGATCATGCCCACCACTTCCTCAAGAGCTTACAACATAAAAATAAGGAGTTTAAAAAAAAATAAGGAGTTTATGTTTCATTATTGGTTTACTTTGGTGTGTAAGTCCTCCCATCCTCTGCATACCCAATTCCTTCCATCCCATTTATCAGTCTCTCAATTCACATGACAGATTTTCTGACTGTTCGGCATTAACCAGGTTAGGAACAGCCTATGAGGGAGAATATGCTGCACTTGATTCTCTGTTCTTATATGAGGTCACGATGAATTATCTGCTCCAAATGCACCCACTTTCCTTTCAATTTTGTTTTGTCATTTTTCCTTTCACCTGAGTAGAATTTCATACTGTATATGTGCCACAATGATGATATACATTCGTATTGAGATGGGCATTTGGGTTGATTTCAATTCTTAGCTATTATGAATTGAGCTGTAACAAACATGAATGAACAAATGTCTCTGTGCTAGGAATATTGAGGGTAAATGCCCAGTAGGGGGATATCTGGCTCAGTTTTTAGATCCATGTGCACCTTTTTCAGGAGTCTCCACACTGCTTTCTATATTTGTGATACAAGTTTGCAATCCCACTAGCAGTAGGATTTAAGGTTTCCTCTTTTCCCACATCCTCACCATCATCTATTGTTGGATTTTTAATGATTTCTATTCTGACTGGAGTATGGTGGAAGGAATCTCACTGTTATTTTCATTTGCATTTCCCTGATGACTAAGGAATATGCACATTTTCTTAAATGAGAATAAGCCAGTTGTGATTCCTCCTCTGTGAATTCTCTGTTGTTTCCCATTTTTAAAAGGGCTATATAATTTTTTATTTATCTTTTGGAGTTCTTTGTAAGTTCTGAATATTAGACCTTTGTCTAAGTAATGGTTAGAAAAATATTATTATCTCCAACTCTGATAGTGTTCAATTGCATCTAAAATTGGTATGTTTGTCTATACAGAACCTTTTTAACTTAAAGAGATCTTAATGGATATGTGACTATTGAACTTTTTGGGTTACTGGAGGTTTGTTCAGGAAGTTTTTCTAAACTCCTATCTCGAGCAGATTCTCTCCATTTTTCTTTCAAGATTTTAAGGATTTCCCTTCATATGTTGAGGACTTTTTTCCATTTTAGAGTTAATTTTTGTGCATGGTGGGGGGAGTAGGTCTAGTTTTATGTATCTGTCAATACCTGTGATCTAAGCACATAATTCTAACATGGTGTACACACATACACACACACACACACACACACACACACACACACACACACACATATATATATATATATATATATATTGCAACTGTGACTAAGAAAGGAAAGAAGCTATACTGATGAATATTTGTTCACTGCCTCAGACATGGAGCAGTGTGTGAAATGCCCTGATGATCACTATACCAATGAGGACCAAAGCCACTGCCAGGAGAAATCTTGGACATTCCTGGCGTATGAAGACCCCTTGGGGAGGGCTCTGGCCTGCCTGGCCCTGTGCTTCTCTGCACTCACAGCTCTTGTTCTTGGTGTCTTTTGGAAGCACCAAGACACTCCCATCGTGAAGGCCAATAACCGCACCCTCAGCTACATCCTGCTCATCTCCCTCAAATTCAGTTTCCTCTGCTCCTTGCTCTTCATTGGATATCCCAACACGGCCACATGCATCCTGCAGCAGGTCACATTTGGGGTTCTCTTCACTGTGGCTGTGTCCACCGTCCTGGCCAAAACAGTCATTGTGGTCCTGGCCTTCAAGGTCACTGCTCCAGGAAGAAGGATGAGGGGGATGCTGGTATCAGGGGCACCTAACTTCATCATTCCCACCTGTGCACTGATCCAACTTATTCTCTGTGCTGTGTGGCTGGGAACCTCTCCTCCCTTTATTGACACAGATGCACACTCTGAACATGGACACATCATCATCTTCTGCAACAAGGGCTCAGTCTTTGCCTTCTACTGTGTCCTGGGATACCTGGGATCTCTGGCCCTAGTGAGCTTCACTGTGGCTTTCTTGGCCAGGAAGCTGCCTGACACATTCAATGAAGCCAAGTTCCTGACCTTCAGCATGCTGGTGTTCCTCAGTGTCTGGGTCACCTTCCTCCCTGTCTACCAAAGCAGCAAAGGGAAATTCCTGGTGGCTGTGGAAGTCTTTTCAATCTTGGCCTCCAGTGCTGGGCTCTTAGGCTGCATCTTTGTCCCCAAGTGCTACATTATTTTAATAAAACCAAATAGGAATTCTCTTCAAATGGTCAGGAACAGATTCAATTCTTGAGGCAATATATATTTTTTTAATTTAAAATACTGTTTCTAAGTACTTTTAGGGCAGTGTATCATTATTTTATCATACATATATTTCTTTTTAACATGACTTTTTCCCTCTACATGAGATTTTTCTTTGTTCCTGACAAAGTTGTGTATCACTTGCATGATTTAACATGAATTATTTAGCAAAGTAAAAATACTATTAAGCAAACAAGGTTTGTCACAAATGTATAAAGAATATTACACTTTTCATCATGCAATATCCACTGGCTGTTGTGTGCTCAGTATTACACTGTGTCCTAAGGAGTTGGAGTTAATATATGTATTTAGGAAACAGGATATGAGAAGATATGAGGGCTAAGATTTGTAGAACAAAGTATGGCCTGATACTTTATATGAATAGAAAGATATATTCTTGAAAATGTGGAAAAAATAAAGAGAGGAATTTGTTGTGTAGATGCCCTCAGTGTTTACATTTGTTCTTTAGGAGGATGAACACCAACAGTAATTTTTGCAGCATAAATCTCTCACTAAGGAAACACACACATCTCAACTATTTATTAATACTAGATTCACTAAAGAAGTTGTTTACATCACTGTCATTTTGTAAGAAAAAATATTATAGAAAAGAGTTCAAGATATATGTTATCATAGACTACTCAAGAGAAAACTAATCAATGAGGAAATAAGGATAAATGTGGTAAATGGGACTTAATGAAATTAAAATATTTTGTAAAACAAAGTTATAAATATGTTAATTGAGAGAAGATACAGGCTGGAGTAAAGGGAGCAATATTTTCAGTCTTTGTAAGCTGCATTTCAACTATAGGATTCATATCTAAAATATACAAAAGCTTTAATAAAATAATGAGATCAAACATCACACTAATAAACGGAATAATGAAATCATTAGACATGGGAAACACAAATGGCCATAAAATTATGTAAAATATCAACAACAAGGCCATCAGAAAATCAGAGAACTGCATGTTGTGTGAGATGTCTTCAGGCTTCAGTTAGAAAGGCAGGCATGAAGCAAAAACAAAAACTGCTCACAATGATGTGGCCAAAGGAAAGGTATATGCTCTAATGGCGAGAATGTAACTATTGCATCCCCAACGCAAGTCAATATGGGGAGTCTAAAAAACAAAAAAAAAAAGTAAATACAAAAGGTCTTGTGCAGGAACCATCTGTCCCACTCCTGGGAGTTGGAGAATGACCACAATTCACCTTATCACAGATCTTTGCCTATCTTTATTCATTTGAGCACTACGAAGAGTAGTTAAATTGAGAGAAAAATATAGGGGTCCATTAGCAGAAGAAACAGATAAAATTCTGGAATGTATAGACAATGAAGTATTTTACCCTAGAGGAGAATTATGCCATGAGATTTACAGGAAAATAAAAGCAACTGGGAATTATTATATAAAGTGAATTAAGCCCATGTCAATAAACATGTATGACTTAGTGATTTTATATAGATATTAAATCCTTGCATGTTTACCTGTGTAAGAGTAGATATTCAAGTGTATATAAGGGCATAGAGGACTCAGAGGGCAGTGTTGCTTATGAAAAGTTATTGAGTGATATAAAGACAAATTTAGTCAATATCTACCTATACATGTATAGAGACTTTTAAATAATTGGATAGAATTACAAAATTAACAGAAGAAAAAAAATCAGTGTTCAAAAATCAGAAAATTGGCACTTACCAATAGTAATCTCGCTGAGAGGATCAAAAGAAAAGAAATCTGTTTTTGCATATGACTTCTAAAATATAAAGTGGCCATCAATAAAGAGAAAGGTAATATCCACTCAAAGAAAAATTCCAACAACATAAGAGGTAAAAGGATCTAGTATGATAAAATACACTATCCTCAATAATACAAAGAGTTTATTATGAAAATGAAATTATTTCTAAACTAAGCTACTGGAAACAATATCAAACTTCCAGCTCTATTCTTCACATAAAAAGTAAGAAAGACAAATATAATAGGCAAAACAATGCTAATGAGACCATGTAAGGCTAGAGAGGGCAAAACACCTGATTTCAAATTATTCCCAAATGTCATAGTAAAATTAGCATGTTACTGTCACATTAATGACTGTGTAGTAGAAAACATTAATATATAAACAAAAATTCAGCCATCAACATTAGATAATGGGCCAGAATTATTCATGAGAGTAAAAAGCTTCAGGGAAATCTGCATAAACCAAAGGTAAAACCACAGGGAAACTCATTGTTTACCTTGTGGACTAATTAATAAAATGGGTGAAGAAGCTAAATTCAAGACATAAGCACTTGTATAATCTTGACCAAGATATCATAAACCATCTTAAGGTACAGACCAGTATGGTACAATACTGAAAATACATCAACATATTAGGAAAGAGCAGGAATGATGTCAGGTGTTCGTGATGGAATTAAATAGGATCTTCACCTCAGAGGAAATAAACAGCACATTTAATAAACAGCATCTAGAACCGGAGAGAATATCTGTGTGTGACTAATACTGGAATGATATCCTTTAGTTATATTGAACTCAAAAATTGAATTCAAAGGCTGGAGAGATTGCTCAAAGGTTAAGCCATTTTGCTAAGAAGCCTAATGGCCCAGGTTTGATTCCAGATTCAAATCTCCAGTTTCATCTGCAGTTCATCTGCAATGGATGGAGCCTTGTGCACTCATTCTTTCTCTCTTTCTCTCTTTCTCTCTCTCTCACTCTTTCTCTTTCTCTCTCTCTCTCCCCTTTTGTCTCTCTCTTTCCTCTTACTCATATCTCTCTTTTTCTGCTTTCAAATAAATGAATTAATATTTCCAAAGCTGAAACCATATACACAAAATCATCTAACAAATAAATTGACAAAGATGTTGAACAGGGAATTTTCAAGAGAAGAAACATTACTCTTCAATCACTGTATGGAGACAAAGTGAAAATCCTCAGCTACCAGGAAGATGGAAATCCGAACTGATAGGAGATTCCCTCTCACCAATGAGAATGGCTCCATAGAGAAAACTGCAGCAATCCCAGAGCATTATTAAATAATGATTATGATATTTTCAGCATTTGGCATTTCCTACAAGATCTTGATCTAAAGGTGAAAATCGGACAGATTCTTCCATATTCTCCACATGGTCAACACTTGTGTTTGTATGAAGACATGCTAGAATGGGCCATGGGAGGTAGACAGGTGCGTTGATGTGTCTGTAGTGTTTGACACTATGCATACAGAACTATCCTCTTTTAACGGAATGTGTTCTCCCTTATCCTGTACTAATTCCTATATATCTTTTGTATTTTTTAGTATTTAACAGAAACTATAATTTTCATTAATTTGTTTCTATCTGTTCATACACATAACATGCATGATATGTTTTAATATGCTAAATGTACTGTGATTATACAGATAGGTTGAAAATAATTATACTAATATATATTTGCTCTAATGACTTGAAACAAAGTATTTTAACAATCTGTTCTGACACATATCTGAAATCCTCATATCCTGCCATCTGTGTGCAGTGTCCCTTGCAATCCTGGGTTCAGGAAATCCCATCAGGATGTACAAGCAGTCTGCAGTTTTGATTGCAATCAATGCCGTGAAAAGGAGATTTCCAATGAGACTGGTAACTGCATGCTGGGAAATATTCCTCAGACTGATCATCTTTTATAACACTCCGGACCAATTTCAAGGCTCCTGGAAGGAAATTCAAGGGGCACTTCTCTCTGATTAGTCTTTGTATTTAAATATCAGTATTACCCCTTCATATATACACACCCTATAAAATCAACACCATTATTTTCATTTCTTCTGATTGTAGCCACATTGCTGACAGTATAGTCTTAAGGAAATTCTTTCAAGAACTGAATATTATATATCTCCATTAGGGAAACTTCACACATGGTGTTATTGTACCTAATTTAGTGGTTTTCAGCCAGCCTAATTCATTTCAACCCTTGTGTCCTCCACATCATCATGGACCCCATTTTCACCAGGTTCTTGTCACATAGCAGATGTGTACACCTGTTGTCTTTGCACTGACATGCACACACAGTACAGCATAAACACAAGTGGGAACATTTGCTGTTGTACATTGGCTCACAAAAAAGGACAGAGGACAAAATACAGAGACGCAAATTGACTGTGGACCCAAGAGAGACTGTCATGAATGTGCACAGAATGACCTGCAATGATGACGCTTATGTTTGCATATTCCTTGATTTTGACAGGAGAGAAACTGTCGATCTCATTTTATTGATAAATCTAGGGGAGTTTCTGGTGGAAATAATGATTTGCACAATTGTAAATAGCTAAAAATTATAACTATGAACTCTTCTCTTTTCGGAGAATGCAATTAAAAATTTTATGGAGAACCGCCCTTAATAAAGACAATTTCGCAGGATTTGAATCTCCTCACACCATCCTTTACTATCTCCCCCCAAGTCCACTGAATCCCTTTTCTTTCCTACTTGCCACTCTGTTACTATAATGCCGTCATTTCCTCGACTTTTGTTATAGAGGATTGTGCACTTGGTGTCAGCATCTGCAAGGTAATGAAAATGATGACCGTTTTGTGTCTTGAAGGCAGTATTAAAAAGCACTCCTCCCTTTATTTCCTCCCACCACCCTTTCTGCAGGGGTTCCTGACTCTTGGAGGGTGAGATAGAAGTGCCCCACTCTGCAATAAGCACTCCACTGTCTCTTCTCAGCATGTTGATGCCTTCAGTGTGTCTGTAGTGATCCTGCAACCTGAAAATGAAGTTTCCTACATGAACTTCAGAGTAGTATTAACACCTGGGCATAAAATTAAGTATTTAGAGCACATTTTTGTGTCTGTAATGTATCCATTTAACCTGGTAGGAGGAGTAGTTTTCCCATTAAGACTGGATATTGGCTCTTTTTCTAGAGACTGCAAACAGGCAATACAATATACCAATTTTGGAATGCAGGATCCGTAGAAGTTTTTTTTTTTTTTATTGTCCATAATGAGTTACACTATTTAATGGGCAAACAATGAGTTGTTATCCCCATTCCCCAATGCCCCTCTCCCCCATCCCCAATCAGCTGGATATCCACCTCTGTGGGCCATCTGGATCAGTCCTTGGGGCTGGGGACCATGGATAACCTAGGAGTCAGCCCAGTTCTGCCAACCCTAGTGTGTTGTTATTGAGGGGGAGCCGTGTCTCTGGATATTCTCCTGCACCAAGGCTCTCACAATCTTTTCGCTCCCTCTTCTGTTGAGTTCCCTGAGTCGTGGTGGGTGAGTAATAAGGCTGTTCTATATGGTTGAGGACTTGGGGGTCTCTACTTCTGGTTTAGTTTTTGTCGAAAATCATTGGTGTTATCCTTTGTTGTTATCGTCAGTGGCTTATCCTTTGTTGGCTGATTGGTTGTGGCCCTGGGTCACTTATTCATCCCATCATTCTCTGCAGGGTTCCATTTGGATCCTCCACAGTATGTCTGGGGTGGCTCATCTCTTGTCAGGATGTCATCTATAGGCCTGTAGTTTGTAGGTAGGGTTGGATGAGTCGCAGCTGTCTCACTGCATTCTGAAAAATGCAAACGGAATCTCCATCGGAGAGTGAGATCAGTATAGGTTAACTAAGATACACATTTCTGAATTAGCTAGATTCTATTTTTAGTAGCCTCTCCTTCAATCGCTTGCATAGTGCATCTTGTGTAACTGTTTTTATGTCTATACTTATATAAATCATTTGGTTGCAACTTTTTATTATCACTCTTAATATATTGACAAAAAGACTCAGCTTATTATGAATATAATTAAAATATTTCATACATGTAGGATAAATGAAAAGACTGGGTGGTTACTGAGTGTCCTTCACTCTGTACATGAGAACTATTGTTTTTGATTCATGTCTTTAAGTACAATCCACTGAACATGCAATCAAGCTCAACAAAGACAGCAGTTTTCTTTAATCTGACTTGGAGAGAAACATGAAACAGGAATAATGATTCTAGGCTCTTTGCTTCAGATGTGGAGCAGTGATTGAAGTGTCCAGATGATCAGCATTGCAATGTCCACAAAATGCACTGCCTGAAGAAATCTGTGACCTTCCTGGCTTATAAAAACCCCTGAGGGATGGCTCTGGCCTGCCTGGCCCTGTGCTTCTCTGCACTCACAGCTATTATTCTTTGGGTGTTTTGTAATCACCAACACACTAACTTTGTGAAGGCCAATAACCACACCCTCAGCTACATCCTGCTCATCTCCCTCACCTTCTGTTTCAACTGCTCCTTGCTCTTCATTGGACATCCCAACACTGCCACCTGCATCCTGGAGCAGATCACATTTGGAGTTCTCTTCACTGTGGCTGTGTCCACTGTGCTAGCCAAAACCATCACTGTTGTCCTGGCTTTCAAGGTGTCTGCTGCATGAGGCAGGATGAGGGTCTGCTAGTATCAGGGGCAAATAACTTCATAATTCCCACCCTGATCCAACTTATTCTCTGTGCTGTGTGGCTGGGAACCTCGCCTCCCCTTATTGATGCAGATGCACACTCTGAACACGGACACATCATTGTCTTTCTGCAACAAGGGCTCAGTCACTGCCTTTGACTCTGCCCTGGGTTACATGGGATCTCTAGCCCTAGTGAGTTTCACCGTGGCTTGCTTGGCCAGGAAGCAGCCTAACACAGTCAATGAAGCCAAGTTTCTGACCTTCAGCATGCTGGTGTTCTGCAGTGTGTGGGTCACCTTCCTCCATGTCTACCAAAGCAGCAAAGGGACATTCCTGGTGGCGGTAGAAGTCTTTTCAATCTTGACCTGCAGTGCTGGGTAGTTAGACTGCATCTTTTTCCTCAAGTGTTACATTTTTTATTAAGACCAGATAAAAATGTTTTTCAAGACTTCAGAGATAAAACCAATTACTGAAATATATATTGTAGTTTTTACTCATGTTACTAATGCACTTTAAATACAATGTCCCATTATTTTGTCATCTGAATATTTCATTATATAATGTAGTATTTGCCTACAAATTAGTTTCCGTTGTTAACAATAACTGTTGTATTTCATACGAATGGATTAACAATTAGTTAGCTAGCTGAAATCCAATATCCAGGTTTTGACAATGAGGTTTTAAGAAGATTGCATATCAGTTGATCACCTGGCCTTAAGGATGTTGGAGATAATGTAAAGTGCTTCAGAAATACGGTGTGGGGGCGACATGATGATTTACCTTTTGCAAAGTATGTTATTACCTGAAACTTTCCATGAATAGAAAGCACATCATTTATTTATTTTTTAAAGTGGGTGAACAGACATTTATTGTGCAAATGACCCACTACTTTAAATTTGTGTTTTAGTAGGTGGACATCATCCATTTACCTGTGTAGATGCAAAACTCTCATGAAGTAAACTCTTACATCTTACTGAAGAATTATTTGTCATGGATGGTAAGAAATAAATTTTTATATCACTGTAAATTTTGTTACTGTTGCCCAGGGTCAGGTTATATGGAGTGATGTCCCTTGTTGACAAGGGTTTATGGGAAGACAGCTGTCTCTTAGCATGTGAGTGGTGAAGTGCTTCAGTCATTAATAGGTGAGTCCTCATGAGTGTTAGCAATCTCCCCTTCCCTCACTTTGCATTCCCGTATCAGCATGCAGTCAGCTATCACATGCAATTCCCCAAGGCAATAACATCATTATAAACTTTAGGATGCATGGCTCCAGTTTACCTAGTTGCTTTGACCCCAATGCACCTCAACAGCTAAAGTTAAATAACATGGGTTTCATGTGTAAGGAGACAGGGTTACCTTTTAAAATGAGCAGGGAATTGGGATATGGAATTTTGCAGCAGGACATAAATTATTTCAATCACCTGTCACTTGATGATATGATTGGAAAAGGTGTACCATGTCTGTGGAATGTCCTGTCAGTGAGTATAGACCATTCTACATGGAAAAACCCCCTTGATATGAGTAGCCTGGAGGAACATCCCATGCTTATACCAAATGTCAAAATCCAGGTTCAATTAAAAGATGAATCACTATCCTAACTTAGTGTCACTTTTATATTGGTTTGAATTCCCTTCATAGACTCCATGGACTTTCATTGCAAAGAAAAGAGAACCATTACCATTCCCAGAATACTTTAAGGAATCTAGTCATATGAATTGAATATTGCAATTCCTGTCAATACTAGTTACTGGGTATACAGCTGAGTGTGAGAGTCTTTCTAGGTGAAGCAACTCTGAGTCCCTGGATAAATAAATACCCAGTGCCACATAAAGATTCAATCATGGATTCGTGGTACCTTAGAATTCATTGGCCTTCGGAGACTTCCGGTTCAAGATGTTGGACTAGCAGACACACCGTGTACCTCGGGAAAAGAGATTAGGGTTTTCAGCAGGGATCCAGGTCGTGGACATAAGCTTTGGCCATGCACTGAGCTCCAGGCACCTCCCAGCACAGGATCCTCACAACTGGAAGAAGCCAATGAGGACCAGCACTCGCTGGAGGCAGTGAGTGGTTCCGGGCTATAGGCCCTGCTGGAGCAGCCTCAGCCCACTGGCCGCCCAAGGCTTTTCTTCAGCCTCTGCAGGCTCCCCTTGGGTTTTTTCCCCATACCTCCTGTCCTCTGCACCTCCCGTTTTTCCCTTCCCTCACAGGCCCTTGCGTCTCTTTCCTTTTCAATTTTTTTTCTTTTTTTCTTTCTTTCTTTATCATTTTTTTCCTTTATTTTTTTAAAATGGCCCTTGCGTGTCTTTCCTTTTCAATTTTTTTTTCTTTTTTTCTTTCGTTCTTTATCTTTTTTTTCCTTTATTTTTTTTAAATCCTACCCACCCACCTGGGCTTATCCACTGAAGCTCCACCCCCCTGCCTCTGTATCTCAAGCTCTGATCCACCCAGGCCCCCGCCCCGCCCCACCCCCTTTCAGGTCTATTTCCTTTTAATTTTTTTCTTTCTTTTTTTCTTTTTCTTCTCCCCCGCCCCCGGCCTCCCCATCTCCACACGGATCTACACCGCCCCACCCCCTGTGGGTCTATTTTCTTTTAACTTTTTTTCTTTTCTTTTCTTTTTCTTTCTCAATTTCTTTTTTCATCTTTTTTCTATTCCCTTTACTTTTTCTTCACTCTGCCATAGTACTTCATGCCCAACAAACCCTGAGGCTTCCTTGAGCCCTGATCCCCGTGGTTTCCCCGCCTGTATAACCCCACAGTTCCCCCAACCCCAGCTCCCCAAGGTATCCTTGCCCACCAACTGTGTATAATCCACAAGCACTGGTCCCTGAGGTATCCTTAAGCTCCAGTTTCTGCAGTTTTTCCACGTGCCCAACAGCTCCGGCGGTTTTCCAGCAGCATGGTTCCCGGTTTCCCCACCAGATATATAGTCCCTGGGTGGCCAGTGATAGGAAGTTGACCTCCTAGCCTGTCTCACCTTATCTCCAAGGTGCCCGGTTCCCCCTTAGCAGGCTACATAGGACCTGTCACCACGACTTCCGCTTACTTAGTCCCCACAGCCCACACCCTCCCCAACAGGTTACCCACAGTATCACCATCAAAGTCCAGCCAGTGATCTGAGAGCACACACACTCAGAAATTAAACAAGAGAGGGCCGAACCCTACCCGTGGAGCCCAGTGTACTCCCAGACTACACTAACAAAATGTAGTCAGATCAAAGTCATTCCACCAATCATCCCAAGTGAAATCGAAAGGGGCAGACCTCAATGCAAGAATATATCATGAGCTGAGGAAACCACGCCAAATGACAACATTACTACTAAAGACAGTGATCGGAGGGAGGCCCAGGAAGACATGACAATAAACCCCGATCATACTGGCACAGATCTTAAGGAGATCTTAATGTTAGTCATGCAAGAAAAGATGGACCAACATATTGAGAAAGTACAAAGTCAGCTCATTAGCTATGCCACCAGGCTTAATATAATTGAGGCAAACCAAATGGACTTCAGAAGAGACATATCAGAATTAAAACAAACCTGCTAATTTAAGGTATCAAAAACCAGCTTTCCAAATTAACCGAAGACATCTACAAATATAAGAATGACTGTCAGGAAGAAGTAATTAAATCAAACCTTGAAATAAAAACACATATCAAAAGGATGATAGAAGCAACCCAAAAAGAAGTTGCTGAAAACAGAAACCATATTGAAATAATAAGTATGTTCTCTAGAATCACTTACTAACAGGATTAACCACTGGGAAAACAGAACCCAGAACCTCAGACATGGAACACAAAACAGAGGAGAATGCGCGAGAAATCAAAAACTTGACAAAATTCAAAAGAGCAAGTGAACAAGACTCAAGGGAAATGTGGGATACCATAAAAAGACCTAATCTCAGGATCATGGGGATCCCAGAAGGAGAAGAAAACAAAGATAGGGGCATAGAAAATATTTTCAACAGAATTATTCAAGAAAAATTTCTATACTTTGCAAGAGATAGTCGTGTACATCTAAAAGAGATACGGAGGACCCCAAACAAATTGGACCAAAGGAGGAATACCCCAAGACATATCTTAGTTACAATGTCAAAAACTGAAATAAAGAGAGTGTCCTTAGAGCAATGAGAGAAAGGAAATTCACCTATAAAGGAAAACCCAACAGAATCACCTCAGACTTCTCCATAGAAACTTTAAAAGCCAGGAGAACGTGGAACAAAGTGATCCTAGGCCTAAAGAAGTATGACTTCCAACCTAGACCATTGTACCCAGCAAAGTTATCCATCATAATAGATGGAGAAATGAAAGTATTCTATGAAATTAACCAGCTCTACAATTACTTGAACACAAAGCCAATCCTTCAGAAGATACTTCATGAGATATCCCATGTAGATGAGACAAACATCCAACCTCAGGAAAGGAACAGAGAATAAGCAAGGTAACACCAAAGAGATAACAACAACAGCTCAGATACCAACCTCTTATTCTCTCCAACATGGCAGGGTTTAAAGCAAACCTCAGAGTTATAACTTTGAATGTAAATGGACTCAACTCTCCTATAGAAAGACACAGGATTGCAGGTTGGATCAGGAAAGTGGAACCTTCCATCTGTTGCCTTCAAGAAACACACCTTATCGCTAAAGACAGTAACCTCCTGAGAGTAAAGGGGTGGAAAACAATTTTCCAGGCATGTGGGAATAGTAAAAAAGTGGGTGTAGCTACTCTAATATCTGACAAAATAGACTCTAAACCAAAATCAATAAAAAAGGACGATGATGGCCACTTCCTACTCGTCAAGGGAACGATATGACAAGAAGTCATCACTATAGTAAATATACATGCACCAAATGCAAGGGCCCATCAGTTCATTAAGCATAAACTATTCAAAAGCAAAGCAGATATAGATGCCAATACCATCATAGTAGGAAACTTTAGCACACCACTGTCATCAATAGACAGAATGTCCAAACAAAAGACAAGCAGGAAAATAAAGCAGCTAAATAGCACCATAGACAAACTTGGAATGACAGACATTTATAGAACATTCCATCCCAAGGACACAGATTACACATTCTTCTCAGCACCATATGGAACACTCAAAAGAACAGAGAATCGAATGCCGCATATTCTCCTTCATATGTGGTCCTTAACCAGGATAACCGTAAACTCCAAGCAGACTAGTAGAAAAAAGTAAGAGGTTATAAATGAGGGGCAAGGGATGGGGGGGAGGG
>PVHP010028474.1:0-22963 GCA_004024765.1 Zapus hudsonius | reverse complement strand
GGCTTCTTCATTAAGCAATAGGAAAGTCCCCAAAACACTTTATAACTATATCCACAAATTTAAAAGATAAACCAGAGGGATGAGGAGATGGCTCAGTGGATAAAGTGCTTACCACTCAAGCCTGAGTGTCTGAGTTCACTCCCCAGACCTCATGTAAAAAGTCAGAGGCTGTGGTGGGCTTGGAATCAGGAGCTTGTGGCAAGTGCAGAAGTCAATGTGACAGAGAGAGAGAGAGAGAGAGAGAGAGAGAGAGAGAGAGAGAGAGAGAGAGAGATTATGACCATTCTACCCTGAACATGCCTGATTTCATCTGCTCTCATTAGTACTTCACTTGTCCTCTGTGTGTGCCATAGCATGCCCACACTCACACACAAACACACACATACATGCACACATATACACACATAAAATAAAAGAAAATAAAAATAAACTGCTGAGTGAGGAGGCACACACCTTTAGTCCCAGCACATGGGAGGCAGAGGTAGGAGGAGGCAGAGGTAGTAGGATCGCTGTGAGTACAAAGCCACCCTGAGACTATGTAGAGAATTCCAAGTTGGCCTGGGCTAGAGTGAGATCCTACCTTGAAAAAAAAAAAAGATAAACTAACATCAATAAAATGTAGATATTTTATCCTTGCCCAAGAGGCAGAGCAAGCAAACTGACAGCAATAAAATGTGGTTAGTGTTTTCCCTTTATCTAAAGCACATCTGAGTTCTTGGGCCACATGCGTGCCCTGCTACCTGCTCCATGTGAACTGAAATCCAGGGTTGACTGAATGATCAAAACTTCATGATTGGGGGGAGTTGGAATGTTGCATGTCCAAAGCCGAATTATCTTGGGTCTCTCCTAATTGTCTACATCTATATGCGGTGTAATGTCTGTAGAATTATCCTGTGAGACCTTTTGGTATGTATTCGTCTAACATACCACTAGCTTCCACCAGCCCAGAAGCCAATAATGTCATCAAATGGCATCTGGAACCTGCCCATCCTTTGGGTTTGGTCCAGGGTCCAATGATTTACTCTGAGATTGTGGTTTGAATATCCTCTTATTTTCTTATTTTTTTTGCATTTGGTTGCAGAAAATTCATTTATTTTTGCTTATTTTTAGATCATTTATTTGCTAGCATTTCATCTTTTTCTACTGTTACTCCTCCAAACTAATTCTGTTTATTCTGTGACTTCTGCTTATTGTATGCTGCCTTGCTCCTTTTAGTTTAGAAATCCTGTGATCTTAAAGACACTGGTGATAAGAGGCACTTGTTCCCTCTAGCATGGCGGGTGGGGATGTCAGGAGGAACATCCAGGAGGATGTGTACCCCCACCTCACAGAGGAGCCCCAACATGAGTGTACTGAAAGCCCCCTTACATTCCTGTAACTATGCAGGATATACTGTAGACATAGTAGCAGGGATGGACCTTGGGGTGAGAGTCAAGGAGCCACCCCTATAAAGCAGCACCTACATTTGATACAAACACAAATGCTACTAGCTAGTGTAAACAAAGGTGGTTTTTATCAGCCCCCAGGTGGTAGTTAGTGCAGTGATGAAAGGCACTGCATAAGCTGCCAGGAGAAACTGGTCAATGACAGCTGGAGCAAACAGAGACCACTGGCATGAAACACAGTCTGCTGCAGTGAGTAGGCTGACCACACCTCCTACTGGGAGAGAACAGCGAGCCAAGAAAGGAGCACTTCTGCAATGGAGGAACCTGGGCATGGGGGAGACAATCAACAGCTTTTAAATTCAGCCAAATATTCCACTTAATGAGGAGGAGCCCTTAACTGGAACTGGGGACTTAGGGCGATAAGCACTGGATCTTGGACGCTTGGGCTCCCAAGAAAAGATGCACTATGGGAGTGATTGACGGAAAGGCTACTAAAAATAGAATCTAGTTAATCCAGAATTGTGTATATCTGTTAACCTATACTGATCTCACTCTCCGATGGAGATTGTGTTTGTATTTTTCAGAATGCAGCAAGAGAGCTGTGGCCCACTAACCATACCAACTGACCGCAGGCCGATAACTGAGATCCTGGCAAGAGATGAGCCACCACAGTCATATTGTAGAGGATCCATATGGAATCTTTCAGAGAATGATGGGATGAGCAAGGGACCCATAGCCACAGCCATTCAATCAACAAAGGATAAGCCAGTGAGACAGAAACCAATGATTTTCTACACAAAGACCCCTAAATTCTCAACATTAAAGCAGCCGTAATACTCACCCACCACGACTCAGGGAACTGAGCAGAAGAGGGGGTGGAAAGATTGTGAGAGCCATGGTGGGGAGAATATCCAGAGGCATGATGCCCCTGAGTAACAACATACTAGTGTCAGGAGAACCGGGCTGAGTACTAGGCTATCCATGGTCTCCTGCCCCAAGGACTGATCCAGACGACCCATGGAGGAGGATATCCAGCTGATTGGGAATGGGGAGTGGGGGCACTTGGGAACTGGGGATAACAACTCATCGTGTGCCCATTAAATAATGTAACTCATTATGGACAATAAAGAAAAGGTGGTTTTTAAGAAGAAAATAGAAAATAAATTAAAGGAAGGAGGAAATGTTTAAAGAAAACTGTCATTTGGTATTCCAGCTGGCAGCATAATTACATTAGTTCAACTTGCAAGTATTTGACCAAAAGAAGAAGGGGAAGGAATCTAACTAAAGATAATTTGGTTATAGGTTTCCCTCAATGGAAAACATCTAATATTCCTAAATTGTTTTTCTTTCTTTTTTTTTTTTCTTGCTGCTGCTGCTCTTGTTGGGTTTTGTGTGTGTGTGTGTGTGTGTGTGTGTGTGTGTGTCCGCAAGTGCAAACTTTAATTGTAATTTAAAAATATCTAAGAAAAGAAAAAATGAAATTGCTAATTTATAAAAGCAGAAAGTTTATAAATTACACCAAAATTAATATAAATGGTAGAAATATAGGAAATTAGTAAGAAAATTTTAGAGCTAATTTCAGACGACAAGATTCATTCTGAAGAATCTAACTTTTCTCAACCCTCTCCTCCCTTCCATCCTCCTCTGATCTTGTCTCTCTCTCCTTCTTTATCCCCAAGCAGAACAAAATTCTATATCAAAGGAAAATATTGTTCTGGTCTGTTTTAGGATAAAGCCTAGAGAAAAAGGAGGAGATACCATTCTATTTATATTCCTTGGACAAAAATGGGACAAAACTTTGATCATGGTATTTTCTGAGTCATGTCAGGACCCTCTGAGATTTTTCAAAAGAATTTCAGAGTACCCTATTGACCCATAAAACAGAATTTTCTGACTTTTATTAAAATGTCCACTTGTAAAGATGTTTCCTTCTCTGCTGGCTAGCTCTTAAACAGGGAACGATATTAACCCAAGCCTGCATAACAAGCTTTACCTTTTGATCTTTCTGCTTTTATTGGACCCTTCTTCCATCTGAAAGATGGAGAGATGCACACTCTCTACTTTGTTCTCACTAAGTGGTTCTGATTTAACGTAATGGTGTGATATGCACCCATGCATTTTTAGGTTGTTATTTATTTTAGATGCAATGCTGATAGATAACAAAATAAGAGACTAAATGGTCAGGCAGAAACAACTATCAACCTGGAAACTGTTGGACATCCCTGGGATGCAGGGTATCGCTGACCTCTGAGTCAGTGGGTCATCTGTTTACCTTCATAATATGCGTCTTCACCATTTACAGAGGGTTTGCCTAAATGATTTCATTCCCTTGCAAAGCTGAAGGCACAGAGATAAGTTATTGTCCCTCTGCAAATAAACAAATACATAAAATGCCTAAGAAAAATAAAAATGGTAACTAAAATTCAGAAATGGTCAGAGCCTTTCCACAGTAAGTTCTTGGGGGACTAAGAACAAGTGGCCAGGGATGCAGCTCAGTTGACAGAATGCTTGCTCAACTCTATGAAGCCCTGGGTTTGATCCCCAGCACTGCACAAACTGGACATGGTGGTATAAGCCTGTAATCCTAGTCCTCAGAAAATAGAGATGGAGGATCAGAAGTTCAAGGTCATTCTTGGCTACATAGCAAGTTGGCAAGCCTGAGATACCTCCTACCTCTGCCTCCTGAGAGCTGGGATTAAAGGTGTGCCCCACCACATCCGGCTATATTTGGGTATTTTAAAGATTATCTAGCAGGCTGGGATGAGGTGGCTCAGAGGTTAAAGGTGCTTGCCTGCTGGCCCGGATTCAATTCCCCAGGACACAGGTAAAGCCAGATGCACCCAGCTGAAGTATTCCCCACATGATAGCAACATGCACAGAGATTTCAGCACAGCACTGAGCCCAGCTCAGCGAAAGCCCTGCCCACCCAAGCTGAGCCTGGACAGGCTGAAATGCACCAAGGAAGGAACCATCTTCACAATTTGGCCTAGGTGACATAGGAGGAGGCGGAGAAGTGAGTATATTGTTAGCCAAAGTAGATACAGCTAAGGGAATTAACTTATCTGGCATATTTGCACTTTATTTTCTTTTAAAAATTTGTTTATTTGAAAGAGAAAAAAGGCAGAGAGAGAGAGAGAGAGAGGTGCACCAGGTCCTCCAGCCACTGCAAATAAACTCCAGATGCATGTGCCACCTTGTGCATCTGGATACTAGGGAATCAAACTCTGATACTTCTGTTTTGCAGGCAAGTGCCATAACCACTGAGCAATCTCTCTCTCCAGCCTTGAACTTTCTTTTCCTATAACCAATGTGATCCATTTGTAGTTTGTGTTTGCTTTATTAAAAACATAGAAGAAGTGAAAAATAATTGCCTATGTGGTATTTACCTCCTATTTTCCTAATCCTGCATCCATAACACCTGACACAGGCTGACACCCAGTATGTCGAAGAATTCTTGCTGAGTGATGGGTGTGAAGCAGGCTAAGGATTTCTTGTTATGCAGTTACTGAAGGCTGGAAGTACAACCCAGTGCTTCCCAGTTTGCTGTTCCACTGAATACTCTTCATGCAATATATTAATTGCATGCTGTAAAAAGCTTAATAAATAGCTGGTCATGGTGGCACATGCCTTTAATCCCAGGACTTGGGAGGCAGAGGTAGGAGGATCATTATGAGTTCGAGGCCAGCCTGGGACTACAGAGTGAGTTTCAGATTCTAGGTCAGTCCCGGGGCTAGAATGAGACCCTACTTTGAAAACAACCAAAAAACTTAATAAATAAAATTCAGAAACCAAAAAGAAAAAGTCCAGGTTTAGGTGAATGGCGTGGGCCGAGCAGGGCCTGCAGGAGAGTTGGAGTGCAGACTTCACAAGTGCAGCCCAGCAGGACATGCTCATTTCTGCAGTTCTGATCTGTTGTGCCTGTGTCTGCCTCCTTCCCTCCTGGGTGGGCCAGAGGCCCCATCTAAACAGCCTTCCTGAAGCAGCTCCCCACTCCAGGTGGACAGAAGGGACTTCCAGACCAGTGTTGTCTCCGGGGACATTGGCACAGCAGCCAGGTCTCATTGGTGTGGCTGGATCAGGGGCTGGCATTGGAATGGCACTTGGCAGCTTGGTCATTGGTTATACCAGGAATCCATCTCTCAAGCAGCATGTTGGCCATGGGGCTCTTCTGTTTGATGGTGTTCTCTTTCTGTTCTCTTCACCCTTGGAGGCTCCATGGGGTCACCCAGCTGTTCTTGCTGCTCGGACTCCATGCTGTTCCTGGTGCTGGAGTGTGCTAAGCTTTACCAATAAACACAATGTTTCTTTAAAAAAAAATCCAGATTTTAAATTGTCAGAGACCTATTTTAAGTCTTCCAAAACTTAAGACTTAAGTTTACCACTATTTTAAATCTAAATTTCTAGAGTCAAAAAATGATTTTAAAAAACACTCAAATTTCTCCCCACTGAGAAAAAGGAAAGAATATTAACTGAGTCAACTAATTGGATTACTATGTTCCTATTCATATTAAAATTGCTATGACACAACAAACTAAAGCCTCTAGGAAACCCTATGACAGATTCAGACTTCTGCCTACCTTGAGTGACTGCCTAGAGTCTTGCTGAGGATACTCAAAAATTATCAGTTCAAATACAAAAACAATTTCCAATGACAACAATATTCATGGTGTTTTATACCTTAAGAGCCTGTGTTTTTCCATTAAACAAATCTTCAGGGGATCCATAGTACAGCTAGCCTGTATTTTTTTTAAATATGCTGGGCTGGAGAGATTGCTCAGTGGTTAAGGCTCTTGCCTGCAAAGCCCAACGACCGGGGTTGATTCCTCAGTACCCAGGTAAACCCAGATGTACAAAGTGGTGCATGCATCTGGAATTCATTTGCAGCGGCTGGAGGCCCTAGCATGCCCATTCTCTCCCTACATCTCTGCTCGCAAATAAATAATAATAATAATTTTTAAAATGATAAACAATATTCATATGTTGCCAATGAGAAGTAAAATATTCCTATCTGAATCTTATTTCCCTTTCTGATTGTGAAATAAAGCATGAGATTTGGCTATGCCCACACACTCTGTTCAATCCTCGCTTCTTACAGGCCTGGTCTATTGCTTCTATTTCCAGCAGCTCATAATATTTGATACATGATGAAAGGAAATTCAGAACAGTACTGTTAGCTGACTTCTTCTGTAACGTGACTATCCATGCTTTCCAAAATTAAAGTCTGATGTCATTCTAAGACAATAGGACAAATCAAATTATTAGTCACAAATAAGATTTATAAAATGTAGGTATTAAAAACTAATCTTTCCTAAATTAGAACTGGCCTCTCCACATGAGCTTTGAAATCTACTTGGCTAGAAATAGCTAAAATGAAAAGATAAGGAATTAATTATAATAATACATGCATCAAAAAATTTCTTAGAAGCTGGGCATGGTGGCACACGCCTTTAATCTCAGTACTCAGGAGGCAGAGGTAGAAGGATCGCCATGAGTTTGAGGCCACCCTGAGACTACACAGTGAGTTCCAGCAAGACCCTACCTCGAAAAACAAAAAAAAAAATTTTTTTTTCATAGAGTACAAATAACTGTAGACCCAGGGTAAAACAGTGCATGTGGTAAAATAATATGATTTCTGGTTATTTAGCATACCTATTTATCTAATTTGTTACCTTTTCTTCTTTAGGTCATATTATGTTCTTGGGCATCTTAACTTTAGGTATAATATATCACATGAAAATGTTATGTTAGATACAGAGAGAAAAGGAAAAAATTATTCCCAGATCATGATGCTAGTATAGTTGATATGATACAGAGAATTCTTCCTTTATGGCTTTGACAACTGTTTATTTCCTCTGAAGACTATTCTGCCTACTCAGTCTCATCATTTTTTTGTGTGTGTTTGTTTGTTTTGTTTTTGGAGGTAGGGTCTCGCCAGGCTGACCTGGAATTCACTATGTAGTCTCAGGGTGGCTTTGAACTCCTGATCCTAGAACTGAGCCTTCCTAGCTCTGTGGGACATAAAATGACATTTGGCCTTCACATGTACATAATGTGAGGCTTGGCCAACAAGGGGAACTGTAAATGGAAGTTTCCAGAAGAAAAAACAAGCCACACCTAGGTTAAAGATTGTACAGAGCTGATTAACTGACTAGAACGTCATGATTGTGGGAAGTTGCAATGTTACAGATCCAGAGCCATTTTTCTTGGACTATCTTTAACCTCTGAATAATTATTCATTGCCTACCCTTGTATTTGACCTAACATCCTGTGGCTATCATGTGAAATCTTTCAGAATGTCTTAATTTAGCAGAACCCAAAAGCTAAGGCTACCAGCCAATATATCTGAGACTTACAGTAGAGATTCCAAGCTTTGCTGTAATCTGCATGTAATCTTGGTGCTCCCGACAATAATCTATATGAAAAAATACCTTCATCTATGACTTCTTTTGCTTCATAACTGTAAAAGGTTTACAAAACCATTTCCACACTGGAACCTACCATTTGAGACAATTTAAAACTGTGCTCCTGGGCCACAGGGACTCATAGTTTGTTCAATGAACTCTTACTCCTTTGGAGGTGAAAGTTGTGTCATTAGATACAAATGACCACTAGGATGTTCCACAGAAGGCTCTGTGATCTGTGGTCACAGTAGGGCTTCTGCACATGCGCTTGCCCTCATACTTTGCCTAGGTGAACAGCTTCCTCTTACAGTCGTGTTTCCTGTGCTAAGTGCACATGCAAAGGCCCCAAAAGTCAAGAGCTGATATTCATTCTTGTACCAGTTAAAACCCACCTAGAAGCCCTATTCACCCTGACTCCACCTTTACCCTTAATAAACCCTAGCAGAAGAGACTTGGGGTAGGCCATTCTCTCTCAGTCTGCCCACTTTAGCCCTTGTTAGATGTGTGGTATTTTTGCTTTGCTTATTTCTTTAAAAACTTAGTTAACCTCTCCTATGGTATTCCCCCATTTCTTTGTATTCTAAATAGCTTGACCCAAGTACCAAGGTATTGCTCCATTTCCCCAGTAACAAATCTACACGTTGTGGTTTGAATATAAAATGTCCTCCATAAGCTCATGTATGTGAACACTTGGTCCCCAGCTGATGGCACTGTTTGGCAAGGTTGTGAAATATTTAGGAGGTGCAGCCTTCCTGGAGGAAGTGGGTGACTGAGCCTCAAGGTTTTATAGCTCAACTCCATTTCCTGTTTGTCTCTGCTTCCTACCTGCAGATGTGATGAGCCAGCCTGCCATGACTTCCCTGCCACAAAACTTCCCTTGAAACCGTGAGCCAAATTAAACCCTTTCCTTCCTTAAGTTGATTCTGGCCAGGTATTTGTGCACAGCAGCAAGGAAGTAACATACACTAGGCTTTTCTTCCTCAAAGCTTAATACAAAAGATTGTCTGGATGAGGAGATGGCTCAGTAGTTAAATGTGCTTGTTCGCAAAGCCTGGCAGCCCAGGTTCAATTCCCCAGTACACATGGAGAGCCAGATACACAAAGTGATGAATGCGTTTGGATTTTTTTGTAGCAGCAAGAGGCCCTGACACCCCTCTATCCCTCCCTCTCTTCCTCTAGCTCTCTACCATGAATAAATAAAAATATTTTTTAAAAAAATTTCCCTTAGCCCTATGTGCAGGGGAAGTGTTTCTAAGTGCTCCCCAGACCTTTTATTAGTAATTTCAAGAACTTGTCACCAGACCTGATTTTTTTTCTCGTTATCACCTAAAATGGCTCAATAAACCCCTTTATTTCAAAGACTCCTTTATTCTCAAGAGTTTTGGTTTAACAAAAGCTAGGATAAAATGCTGCTTATGTAGCAATAGCTTAATTGGGTCAAGTAGCCAGTGTCATTGGCAAAGGAGCACATTATTCTTTCAATTGCAATTCTCATAAAAATGCTATTAGGAAAACATTTGTTTTTCTCGTTGATAAATGGCCTGTTCAGAGCTATGAGTGTGGCTCAGATGGTAGCATACTTGCCTAGGATGCAGGAAGCCCTGCACAGACCAGGTAAGAGGATCAGAAGATCAAGACCATCCTTGGCAACATAGTGAGTTTGAGGCTAGCCTGGGGCTCATGATAGCCTAGCTCTAGAAAAATTGCCTGTTTATATGTGTTTCTAATTGTTCTACATTTGAAGATTGATTCTGACTTAATTTACTCACATTGTAAAGTGAATTTTTTTTTACTTACAGGAAATATCAAAACCAACGGTTGTATTTTATCACAACTGCAGGCCCCTTCAAGCTCTCATGCTTGTTCTGCAAGCCCACTGAGCCATTTTCCCAGTAGAGTCCTCAGGGAACATGCCCAAATGATGTAGCTGGATCTAATTCAGTGTTTCAAGGAGTCTCCATACTGATTTCCATAGTGGCTGTGCAGTTTTGCACTCCCACCAGGATCCAGGGTGAGGGTTCCTCTTTGCCCACACCCCTGAAAGCACAGTGCTGTCCGTTGATTTTTTTGATGATTGCCGCTCTGAGTGGAGTGAGATGGAATCTCACAGTCATTTTACTTGGCATTTCCCTGATGAGTAGAGATGTTGAGCATCTCTTTAGGTGTTTAAAGGCCATTTGTATTTCTTTTTTTTTTGAGAATTCTCTGTTCAATTCCGTGCCCCAGTTTTTGAGTGGAGTGCTTGATTTTTTATTGTTTAGATTTCGAGTTCTTTATAGATTCATTGTCGGAGGTATAGCTGGTGAAGATTTTATCCTATTCAGTAGGTTGTCTATTGACTCTGTTGTTGGTTTGCTTGTTGTCTGTACAATAACTTTTTAATTTTGTGAGGTCCAATATTCCAACTATACACAGAAATAGAAAAGACAATCTTTTTTTTTTTTTCGAGGTAGGGTCTCGCTCTAGTCCAGGCTGACCTGGAATTCACTGTGTAGTCTCAGGGTGGCCTTGAATTCATAGTGATCCTCCTACTTCTGCCTCCCGAGTGCTGGGATTAAAGGCATGCACCACCACGCCTGGCTAAGACAATCTTAACATTCATTTGGAAATATGAAAGACCCCAGATGTACAAAGTGGTGCATGCATCTGGAGTCTGTTTTTAGTGACTGGAGGCCCTGGCTTGCCCATTCTCTCTGTCTCTCTTCTCTCTTCTCTCCCTCTGATTGCAAATAAATAAAAGTATTAAATAAAAAGAAAAAAAATGACAACATATACTGGCAATGGTATGGAGAAAGGGATATCTTTATTCACTGTTAATGGGAGTGTAAATTAGTACAATCACTACTGAAATTAGTGTGAAGATTTCTCAAAGAGTTAAAAATTGAACTACCATGATTTTGGGGTTCCTCACCAATGCACCAATGTGATACAGGAATTGGGGTTCCTCTACTAATGCAATAACATACATCAGTGCACAGATCATTTTGAGATGACTGGTTTCTTATGAGTTCAAAGAATGAAATCTCCAGACCAGAGGATAAGGTTCCCAAAGATGTTATTATGGCCTCGAGCTTTAGGAGGGAGAGCTCAAGAGACAGGATCTTAAGGGAAGGAGGAAGACAGCCATTGTTCAGAAAGACAAGAGGAGGTTTGCAAAGCCACCTCGAGGAGACTCAGGTTGGGTTTTTAGGAGCCCCATGGATGGGCAAGTAGTTTAGACAGCCTAGTCCTGACACCAGGTGTCTGGGTTCGGGATTTTTGGAAAAGGGCAATCTTCTCAGAAATCTTAATTCTTTAGGAAAGGCCTTCTCAGAAGGGAGTGGAAGGACTCCCTGACCCTTCTGATGTTTCTGACCTGCACTGAGGTGTAATGATCCACATCTCTCCCTACAGGCCCAAGGACAATTTCCACATTTAGTCAAGGAGAAAGCTATTCACTTTGGGGTCCTGTCACCCCTAAACTGCCTCAATATGACCTAACCATATGACTCTTGGCATATACCCAAAGGACTCTGCATCCTATCAAAGGGACTCTTACACATCCATGCTCACGTTCACAATATCTAGGAAATGGGATCAGCCTAGAAGTCCATCCATTGACAAATGGATAATAAAAATGGAATTTCATGAAACTGTGAAGAAAAAATGAAATCATGAAAATTGTAGAAAAATGGATGGAATTGGAAATTTTTATACTAAGTGAGGTAACTCAGGTTCAGAAAAAAATGTATATATTTTCTCTCATATGCAGATCCTAGCCTTGCATTTTTTAGATTTCCATGTTTAATTTGGAGTGTCTGTAGAGCCCAGCAAGCTAAAAAGGGACCATGGGGGATGGGTAGTAGATGCGTACAGTATGAAAGTTGAGAGGGGGTAATACTGGGGTGAAAATGAAATGTTTAAAAATAGAAATTTCTGGAGTGGCATGGGGAAAGAGGGTATGAGGGAAGGGTTAACCAAAACTAAGGATATGTGAAAAGGCCATATGGAAATCTAGTATTTAATAAGCAATTCAAATTACAATTTTACAATCTTAAATAGGGTGTTTTTTTAGCGTAGCAGGCAGTCTCATAAAAACTTAAACTGAGGTACTCTCCACGAATGGATAATGCTGCTCTCAGAAACCATGTATTACTAAATAAAAATCCAGTCTCAAGGGTGGGAATCCCCCTATGAGTTGTTGATTATGGAGATCCCTGAGACCCCCCCCCAACTATGCAGGCCATTGCCACTGCTCTTGGTTACCCACTGGAAGCAGATGGTCAGACCCTCCTGATGAAGCTGTCACACACTTTGGTTGCAGGACAGAGAGAAATCAAGCTGGAGCTGAGCTGGAAGTTTCCATCCTGCAGGGGACCTTCACACTGTCAGAAGGTGTTATGTAGGCAGCTGAGGGGAAAGGTCATCAACAGTTTTTCTAGCTGTGGCCTCTGGAGACCAAAGTACCAACATGCCAGGCAAGATATACCCACTGGGAGGCAGTTACTGTAGACTTATAACTAGATAACTAGTCAATATGCTAGGAATAAGTCTGTGAGAGCTCCCCCTAAAATGGCACATTTATATCACCCCTCCAAGCTCAGGGCCTATTGCAGAAGAGGGGGCAGAAAGAATGTAAGAGCCAGCAGATGGGATGGAGTGCTGTCTTCCAGACGAGATATGGCCATTACATTCATGAGCTCACAGCAGCAGCCACTACCTCCACAAGACCTGTTCAAGACAGGGCCCATCAACATTCTATCATAGATGATGAGGAGCTCAGGAGGCCCCTAGCCCTTCTTGAGGAGCTATTGGCAGTTAATGCTTACTGAGGGGAAGTGGAGACAGTTCCTTCAGTTACCAGTATAGCTACTGGTAAGCTGCCTGTGCTCCCTGCCCTGTTCATGCAAACAACTCTAATTAAACTCAGAGGGTCTCTCTGCTCTCTTTCCCTCTCTCTATCTTTCTCACACACACACACACACACACACACACACACACACACACACACACACACAAGACATGTTAGTAGGAAGAGATCTAGTTGGGAAGAAGGGTTTTAACAGGACTAGGAAGGAGACGAGAGAAGGCAACGGGAGTCTAATATGATCAAAATATATTATATATGTATAAAATTGTCCAAAATAATTAATTACAAAGAAATCTGAGGCAGGGTCAAGATGGCGAATGTGTAGCCATGCCAGGACACCAGAGGAGAACACCAAGAGGAGATTCCCACTATGGAAACTTTGTCATTCCCCAGATATAATGTACTGAGCTCATGATTTATATTCACAATAAGTTATCAACTGGGGCAGATGGTAAAAACCTCTCCAAGAATGACCTTCATCCATATCCAAAGCCTGAAGTCTTGCACACGGTCTACATGCGAGCCTATCAGGTGGTGGATGGAGTTCAACTGGAGCATCTTCACATGATTTGTACATGATGATATATATAATGGATTTTTTTAACCAATCAGCAATTTGTATTTCCACCTGGAGTCATTCCTGCCCATTTGTCGGGTGAATGACTTTGACATTGCTGGTCTTCTATATCCAAAGCCAAGCTGACAAAGTCGCTTTCTGAGTGGCATCAACAACCTCAATCAACCTCCGAGAGGCGTGCCGAGATATGTATATGGAATTCCTGATGCATAATAAATCGTCTGTGGACACAATGCAGCAGCTAAGCACTGCCCATCAGGAAGCCCTGATGAAACTGGAAAGGCCTGGCTCCTTTCCCATTGAAGAACGAGGAGAGTTGAAGCAGGATGACATTCAGGATCCGCAGTGGCCGCTGAATCACAAATTCAAACAACGGGAGTGCTGCCGGAGGGAAATACTCAAAAGAAATCAGATCTTTTAAAGAAAACTAAGTGTTTGAATGAACTGAAATTGTCAGTAGTTTCTTTGAAAGAAATGCAAGACAGTTTAAAACCCAAAATTGTGGATTCTCCAGAGAAGGTAAAGAATTACAAAAAGCTAAAAGAAACCATCCAGAAGCTTAAAAATTCCAGGCAAGATGTGATGGGGAAGTATGAAATCTATAGACTCAGTTGACTGCCTGCCTCTGGTCAGCTGCAGGTGCAGTTATATCAGAAGAAAATACAGGGTCTTGCAGATAATAAGGAAAGCAATATCTTCAAGGAGGGCCTGAAGTTGGAGGACCAAATTGAAAGTGATTCATTAGAAGTCAAGAAACTGAAGACTGAAGAAAATTCATTGAAAAGACAGATGGCTGTGAAGAATAAACTTGCCACAACACAATTCAAAATGAACAAGAAACCCAAGGATGCTAAGCAGTACAAGTGAATGAAGATTGCAATAAAGTTCAAGAAAAAAGAGGTGCTGTCTGAGAACAAGCAATCACCATTAATCAAGAAATCCAAAAAATTCTATTTGGAATTCCACAGCTAAAAGATGCTACAGAGGGCTGGAGAAATGGCTCAGTGGTTAAGGCACTTGCCTCCAGGGCCTAAGGCCCTGGGTTCAATTCCCCAAGACCCACATAAGCCAGACCCACAAGGTGGTGGCCCTGGTGAGCTCTTTCTTCTCTCTCTCTCTCTCTGCTTGAAAAATGAATAAATAAAATATTTTTTAAAAGGATGCTACAGAAAGGGAGAAACTGATGTGCCAGGAAATGGTTGTAAACTCCGAGACTGCTTTGCAGAAACACCATGAGGGCATCAAGAAGGGAGCAGAACTGAAGAGGAACATGTCCAGAATGCTGGCCTGATGCTCAGTCTTTTAGCAAACAGCTTGCTGGTCCCAACTGAAGCCAGTAGAACTTACCAGAAACGTCAAGCTCTGTTGCTTCGATTAGTTTTCATGTGTCCTGTGAGTGGTGTGCTTTTCCCCCACCTCAGGTACTGGGGATTGAACCTGGGACCTTGCGTATGCTAGGCAAGTGCTGTACCCCGGAGCTACATTTTTATGTATCTACTCTGTCCCTTTTTGTAAGCACTGTTTCCCTCTGAAGTGTGGGGATAAAAAAACTTTCCCAATTGATAGGGGTTACTTTCAATTTTCCTCTGTCTTCTTCCAGGCACGTTGGAATGCCTTTTTGAAGTTGGATTTAGCTGTGTGACTTGCTTTGATCAATGGAATGTGAGCAAAAGTAGTAATGTCACTTCTGAGCAGAACTGATAAGATCCAGGGATCCTATCTGCATTAATACCATTCCCCATTTCTGCCTTGGGAATGAGAGAGAGCAAACGGTGCTGGAGCCTCCAGCATCCTGCATCCTCCAGTGCCTGTGAGCACAGCCCTGGGGTGGCTTGAATTAGGCACAGAGAAGAAATAAGCATTTTCCTCCTGCTCTTCCTGTTCTGATGGTAAACATTCTTCTGAATTTTAATGATGGCTTTAGAGGTTTACTTTTCACATTTAGGCTTTTAATGTCTTTGGGATGACTTTTATGCATGGCATGTTGAAAAACAAAATGATAACAAATTCAGTTTAAAGATCAAATTGGCTTTTTGGAAGCAATTCTAGAATCAGGTAACATCTCAGTCTTTAAAGGAGAATGGGTGTTCTGAGCTGCAGAGTGGAGGGAGGTAGCTTGATGGGCAAGAAAGAGCTGGTAATGGGGGGCGGGGGCTAACACAGGGGCCTCCTATGAATTTTATTTAACAGGCGCGGTGTAGGGGCCAGACAGCCAGTTATCCTTATGCCACACATTGACGCAGCCTCTCCCCATGATCTGTGGCCAACTTTATCATATCCCTAGTGCCTGTGTCTGCATGGTTTTAACTCTCTTCTCCAGTGATGTTTTTGTCTAATGTACCATTATATTGTTTGCTGTTACATACTGTTAGACAAGGGCAGAGTCATCTTCAGGAATAGAGGATGAAGCCGAGCATGGTGGTGCATGCCTTTAATCCCAGCACTCGCGAGCAGAGGTAGGAGGAGCACCGTGAGTTCAAGGCCACCCTGAGGCTACATCGTGAATTCCAGGTCAGCCTGAACTAGAGTAAGACCCTATCTCAAAAAAAAAAAAAAAATAGAATGGGGGAATGAGGAGTGAGGGTTCTCTGTGCATCTTAGCTAAACCCACCTTGGTGAGGACCAAGTCTAGACTTCCTCATTCTCTCCAAATGTGCAGAAAAGGTGGCAGGAAGAATGGAAGAGCCAAAGGATGGGGAAGAGTGGTTTCAGTTGCATTTATGATTTCCCAGTGCAGTCACTCCCTGCATAAGACCTGCATCATATAAAAAGAAAAGAAAGAAGAAAAAAGACATCAAAGTAGAATTACTTGGAAAGAGGAAGGGATTCAGAGAAGGGGGGGACAGTGGAGGCTTGTGGGTGCGGTTATGAGCAGGGTCCATTGTGTGCATTTATGGAGTTGTAATGAAATGATTTTTTAAATGTCTATTCATTGGGGACGAGTGCTTTGGAACACTGTCTTCTGGACATGAAGAGGCCTTTGCGTTCATGGCCTCAGCAGCTGTCATTAGCTGCACAAGACCTGCACAATATCAGCATTTCATCACGGATGGTGGAAGAGGGCAAAAAAGATACAAAACAGAAGGGGAGCTCTTCTCAGAGAAGGGGTCTCCTGGAAGGGTGTGGGAGAGGGGACAAAAGTAATGGGAGGGGATTATTATTGCAATACGTTATGTGCATGTGTAAAAACTGTCAATGAACAAGTTTTTTAAATGTGCCTATCCATGACTTCAGAGATAATCAAAGTGGGTGCGAGGAAAAGAAGAGAATTGGATCTCTTATTAAAGTGAATTGGCTGGGCTCGGTAACTGGTTGCGTTTCTTGGGTGTTAGTACAGAGAAGGACTCTTATCTAGGACAGCCCTTGTACTTACGGCTCAATCAATCAATCCTGCAAGGAGAGCGATGAGAAATGCAGAGCACAAACCTTCTCAGTTGTGAAAACGCTGGCTGACTTCAGATGCGATGCCTTGGGAAAATTTCCTAAACAGTACAACCCATAGAAATATACAGCCACAGAAAAGCAAGG
This sequence comes from Zapus hudsonius, assembly GCA_004024765.1. NCBI lineage: Eukaryota > Metazoa > Chordata > Mammalia > Rodentia > Dipodidae > Zapus > Zapus hudsonius. The sequence goes on along the minus strand of PVHP010028474.1, from coordinate 6,223 downwards.
TTGATTCCAAAGGGTTCGTTTCCTGAGGCTGGAGAGATTGCTCAGCGGTTAAGGCACCTGCCTGCAAAGCCTAAGGGCCCGGGGGTTCTATTCCCCAGTGCCCACATAAAGCCAGATGCATAAAGTGGCATCTGCATCTGGAGTTCATTTGCATGGCTGGAGGCCCTGGCACACCCATTCTCTCTCTCCCTCTTTTTCTCTCATAAATAAATAGATAAATACTTAGGTGGTTTATTTCCTTAGATTAGAACATTCATCACAGATAGCACTTTTTAAAGACTGCTACTGCTGACAGCACATGCAAACACCACCTTTTTAAAAAACTTTTTATTGATAGCTTCCATAATTATAGACCATAAACCATTGTGATTCCCTCCCCACCCTCCCTCATATCTCCTCCCCCCATTAGTCTTTTTTCTTTGTTTCAGTGTCATCTTTTCCTCCCATTATGTATAGTTATTTTATCAGGTACTGCAAAGCCATGAATATCAAGGCCATTTTGTGTCTGGAAGTTTGCATTGTAAGCAGTCCTCCCCTTCCTTTAGCTCTTACAATCTTTCTACCACCTCTTCGGCAATAGACCCTGAGCCTCGGGAAGTGTGATAGAGATGTCCCAGTGCTGAACACTCCACTGTCATTTCTTCTCAGCACTATGGTGTCTTTTGAGTTATCCCAGTGGTCACCACCATCTGAAAAAGAGAAGCTTCTCTAGCCAAAAGTGAGAGTAGCTCATGGGCATGATCTTTTTTTTTAAAGTGCTTATAAGGCAGTTTGGTGGACTTAATTGTAAGTATTTAGCCAGACAACAGCAGGCATTACTCTCCTAGGGCTCATAACCTCCCCCCCCCACAGGCTTTTGACTAGGTCTTCAGTACCAGGCATGTATTCCCTCCCATGGAGTAAACCTGCAGTCCAATTAGAGAGAAATTGTTTCCCCCAAAATAGACATGCCACTATTTCCCCAGTTGTCCCATTTGGCCTGGCTGGCCAGTCTTAAGGCTTGCAAGGTCCACTGCTGTTCACCACCGTTGATGACTTCTCATAGGGCTGCATGCAGCCATAGCTTTTACCTGCTTTCTGTCAGCTGGTTAACAGAGAGGAGGTTTCCAGCTCAGCTCCAGCTTGATTTCTCAGTGACCTGCATCCCTAGCACACGTGGTCTTCAGCAATAGGGTCTTACCATCTTGGTTGGTGGGCAACCAAGAGCCTTAGCAACAAATATTGCCTTTAAAAAATCATATCAAAGTGTGAAGAGATCTGAAACGTATCTTGGGTAGTAAATTTTAAGACAGAGGGCCACTTTTGCAGACAGACTCAGGAGGTTCCTCAGATGTCTGTGGAGGACATAGGCATGAAAGTAGACACTCCCCCTCCAAAAAAAAAAAAATGGCCCCATCCTTTTCCATACTGCAGACCTTGGAGAATCAGTCTGTCCCTGTCCCTTGGCCTCCCTCAACCCTCAGATTCCCAAACTCCAGGCAGGAGAGGGCCACAGCTCAGCAGGAGTAAACAGTAGGGCCAGGAGACCTAGGAGCAGAGGCAACAGGCATACACAGCTTTCTTGGGATCCTGCAGATGAAAGGAGAATGAAAGGTTTCCATGTGTGGTTTCTCAAAACATTGACCTCCCAAACATTCAGAGCTTCACATTCAGCACATACCTCAAGACCCCAAGAGAGAGGCCTGGAGGGGCTCAGTGTGCCTATGTAGTCTCTCCTCTTGCTTTCCCAGGATTCCTAGAGTCCTCGGAAATACCAGAAAGGTGAGCAAGTTGACTGAGTCCCCCAGCCACTTTGCTAGTATTTTGTGCTCCAAGATACTGTGTCTGGGTGGGAAAGGCTTTCCCCATCTGGGGCCTCTAGCTTCCCTGGCTAGGAACCCCTGCAGGCTTGTAGCTCTGCACCCAGAAAAAGGTTTCTGGGCCTGAACTGTTGGGAAGTCTTGCTTCAGCCCAGGCTGACTTGGACTTCACTATGTATGCTCAGGGTGGCCTCAAACTCACTGCGATCCTCCTATCTGTGTCTCCTGAGTGCTGGGACTAAAGGCATGCACCGCCATGCCAGGCTGGAAGTCCATCTTCTGCAGGAACGTATATTCTCCTTTCCATGCTGGGTTGCCAACAGGAGCTCACCTGGGGCTCTCAGCCTGCCTGAAGAGGAACATCAAACACTTGGCCTAGATGGTGGGCAGCATATTTCCTCTGCTGCACTGCCTACTCAGGTGGGTAGCATACTCCCAATGAACTTGATCCAAACTTAAAATTCCTCTATATAAAGGTTCAAAATCCTGGTGACCACTCTGTGGTCCCATTTTTACCTCCAAAGACTTCTGTTTTCAGAGCCCCTTTAAAGCAGAAAGGCTAGTTTCGTCTAAATTTATTCATGACTCAGTGGTCACTCTGCAGCTCAGCTCCATTTCTGTTTGGCCCCCTGGCCTCCTCCCAGTCAAACTTAGCTTATTGAAACAACATATGGTAGAGCTCTGGTTTAAGAAGGCATTATGTTGACCTTGGGCGTGGGTACAGAGAGACTAAGTCTCTAGACCGTAAACAAATGATTACCATAAAAGTGACTAACCCTGCAACATTAGGAGTTGAGAATACAAGGTTTTTCATGGTAGAAAAGAATGTATTGAATAATGTCTATGTGCCAAGTCTTGAATATCTCTCCTTTAATTCTCACAGCAATACTACAGAAGTATTTCTTTTTCCTTCTTCCTTTCTTTTTTTTCCAAGGTAGGGTCTCCCTTTAGCCAAGGCTAATCTGGAATTTACTATGTAGTCTCAGGGTGGCCTCAAACTCATGACAATCCTCCTACCTCTGCCTCTTAAGTGCTGGGAATAAAGGTATGTGCCACTATGCCAGGCTGGAAATATTAATTTGTTCCCCATAATTCAAATGAAGAAATTGAGACGTAGTACAGCTGGGGAGATGGCTCAGTGATTAAAGGTACTTGCTTACCAAGCCTGCTGGCCATTCTTCAGCGCCCATGTAAAGCCAGATGCACAAAGTGGTGCATGCACCTGGGGTTGTTTGCAATGGCAAGAGGCCCTGGTATACCAGTTCTCTCTCTCTCTTTTTCTCTCCCCTGCTCTCTCTCTCCTTCAAGACAAATAAAGAAAATATCTTTATTAAATTAAATTAAAAAGAGACACAGATTATTTGGTAATTTACCAAGAGTCATAGATCATCATTGGTTCTGGTTCCAAACTCAAGGTACAGTATTGATCTTTCTCTAAAAGTGTTAAGAAAGGCTTACACTTTGGAAATGATATTTGAACTAGGCCTTGAAAGATAATTACCATACTAAAACTGATGATGTCTTCACTTGGATAGAATGTGATATGTAGTCGAAGGAGGAAGACAGACCTCAAGCCACAGGATGAGTATAAAAGCATAGAGAGCACAAACTCAGAACAGCTTTGTTTCAAAAGGATGGGTAAAGTGCTCGTGAGGGCACTTCTCACCCACCTCCAGGATAATCAGATCCTTTCTTGAAGCTTCTATTATCATCTTCTAGTGTCATCACTGAGTCCCTTCACTGAGGTATGTGTCCCTTGGTTTTACCAACTCTGCCCTTCATTGTTCCAGGCACCCTGAGCATGCATGTGCTCTGCCATGTGGCTTCTGACAGAGAGCACCCCTCTTCTGTTCCATGATGTCCACAAATCCTACCTCCCAACATGGAGCCAGACTTGCTGGAGCTGTTGAAATTGCTGCAATTTTTTAGCAGAATTAGCATAGAAGCAATTCAAATTAGTCTTCATTCCTTGGGGATCTTCAAGATCAATTCTGTTGCATCTTTTACTAATCTCTTTCATGATGGTGACTTTTTGGTACACCTCACACACTGGAATTAGTCCTTCCACTTCACCAGGCTAGGAGAATGGTTTGATATAAACACCTAACAGGTTTTGATGTCAAACAGGGTCCCGTCACCACCAGGAATTGCTGGAGAACAAAATACATTGCTATTCAAAGACAATGAAGCAAAATGCCCAAATCGTACATTATCTGCCTCACTGTAATTAAATTTGGCTCTTGAGCCTCTAAAAGCTGTGTAAAACATTTGATCATTTAGAAGCTGAAGAGCTCTTGTTAAGTAGTAATGAAGGCCTTGTAATGAAAGTTCTGAAGACTTTGAATTTTCTTACTGCTCTATTAAAATCTGTGACAAGGTACCTTATATAGGCCACGAGAGCTACTCCATGGAGATCATTGAAACCTTGTGAATAGCTTATTTTTGTCTGTATTTGCTTCCATTTTTTCTCCGACTCTTCCCATTCATCTTTTAATTTTTCATTCATGGTCATTTCTCCAGCTGTTAAAACAGCTGGGGTGCGTTTTCATCCATCTCTTCAACTCAGCCCTTATACTGATCATCACTTGCATCCTAAGTCATATCCAGCATGGACAGCCTTGGCAGGCTGGTCACCTGTAGGGAAGAAGTAGAGTCCTTTGACCTGTTTGCTGATGAGCCAGCATTTGCTGGACACTGTCCAGAGCCCACAGCCCCAAGCTTGGGGCTTCTTGGTCAGGATAAGATTTCACATATTCCAATCACAGAGCTTCCTGAATGACTAAGCAGGGTTCTTTGGGAATAGTTCTTCCAGGTATGAAGTGGGTCGTATGTTCTCCCCCACTCTGAAATGGGCTACAGTCAGTCCTGGTAACAGGCAGAGTCACATGGCACATGTTGTTCATGAGAGAAACATATTTTAGCAGACCCTTCATAGATTCTGAAATTTACTCCCCTTGGAGAAACATCATGAGTGTTTTCACAGATAACTTTAGAAAAATGATTCTCAAAGTTTGTTCATCTGTGGCTCAAACTGAGGTCAATACTTCTGAGTGTCTTTTCCTGCTGTTGGTTTTCACCACGCTCTGTGATGTGGATATAGTTTGTCTTCCACAGGTGCACGCGCTGGGGGATAGGTCCCCAGTGTAACCATGTTGAGGTTGTGGGACCTTTAAGAGGTGAGGCCTAGTGGGAAGTCAGTAGGCCATTGAGGGCATCACCCTCAGAAGAGATTGGTGCTCTTCTTGAAGGACTCCAGTTAGATCCTGCACATGCACATTGCTATGAAAAAAGCAAGCTGGCTCCCTGAATCTCTCTGGTCATGTGACCCTTTCTGTACATGGTGTGTTACCTTCTCGCTGGGACAAAACACCTGACTAGAAGCAGCTCATGGGAGAAAGGGGTTTATTTCAGGCTTTTAATCTTATAGTTTCATCATGGCAGGGAAGGTAGGACAGGCCTGAGCAGGAAGTCTGGATCACGTTCCCATATCAATGAGAAGGAAGTAGTCTCTCTACTGGTCTCTGGACTAGCTCACCCCAAAGCCCATCCCCAGTGACACACCTCCTCCAGCAAGGCTCCACCTTCCAAAGGCTCACCGACTTCCCAAATTGCCACCAGCTACAGACCAAGTATTCAGAACACATGAACCCACAGGGAACAATTTATATTCAAACCACCACATGACACAGGACTTCTCTGCCACATGGTGATGTAGCCAGCTGGGCCATGAGCCACCAGAGTTGTGTGCTATAAGCTACCCCACATCAGGTCATTTAAAAATATTTTTTATATTTATTTGTAAGCAGAAAGAGAGAGAGAGAGGCAGACAGAGAGAATCTCGTAGATGCTGGAGAACTGAACCCTTGGTCATTAGGCTTTGTGGGTGAATGCCTTAATGGCTGGGCCATCTCTCCAGCTTTGCATGGGGTATTTTACTATAGAAATAGAAAACAGACTAACGTAACCAGTTTGTGTAATTAATTACTGCATCTAATGAAAACTTACTATTTTTAACTTTTTTAAATGAGGGGCAGCTATTTAAATAATATCCTCAGAAAGGCAAGTCAAAGAATGAGTGATGATCAGCCAACTTCAGTGTGATATCTGCTCCCTTCATTTATTTCTACCTGAAGCTTTTGGTGAAATATGAAAATTGTCCTTCACACTCTAGGCCTATGGTGTTACTTTCTATAGAATTTTGATTTAATCTGATAAAATAATTCTGTACCCAGACCTTGAAAATGGCAGGAAGGGGCTGTGAAGCATGACTAACTGTTCTTGGCAAGGCTGTGACTTCTGGCTCCTCCTTATCATTTTCTGGCTTCTCATTCCCTGAGCCCTTAGGGGACACTGAAGAAATGACAGACTCAGGACTTCTGTACTCTGGTGGCTATTGTCCCACTCCTTGTCCATTAAAAAAAAAA
>PVHP010028473.1:0-23101 GCA_004024765.1 Zapus hudsonius | reverse complement strand
GTGAAGATGCAAAACAAGCAAAGACAATAGCCTGACAATAATATCAAACATTTTTCCATAAAAGTCTCTGCTGTCTGTCTGTGTTTGCTATAGACAGGGAAATGAGCCATTAAAGGGAAAAAAGAAAAGTAACTAGAACCCACAACTTTATATCCAGGGAATATGTCCTTCAGGTTGGAAAGATACAGTAAAAATATTTCTAGAAAAAGTGATTCACTTATTTGAATGTCTTTGATGTAGATTACTGAAGGGTTGAATTTAGCCTGAAGAGAATTTTATATCTGATGGACAGATAGGGAATGAGTAGCCATGGAAATTAAAAACAGGTTGATAAATATAAAAGAACATATTTTTCTTTTATTTTTATAGCCAAAATTAACATTGCATTGAGAGGATTATAACATGCAAACATATTATAGAGGCCTTTTTAGAAAGGATAGTAAGGTAACTGAAGTAAACTGTTTTATGGGAAGTGTTTTAACATTAATTCTAAGACTTTCCTAAAGTAGGTGTTGTGAGTGAGCATGCCTCAAAGAGGTATACTGAGTTAACATAGGAAAGCAGACTGCAAGGATATACCATGACTTATCTCACTCCATGTAAAGAAATGTCACATTCTTATAAATAGAGAAATTACTGAAGAATCCCAGGACTCATGAGGCTGAAGCTGGAAGATGGCTGAGAGTTCAAGGCCAGCCTGAGTTACCTAGTGAATACCAAACCAGCTAGATTTGAACAGTTAGGATCCTAACTAAAATGCAAAAATAAACAGCTCCATTTAAACCCAGCTTTCTTGGAAGGGATTTCATTTCTCAGTTACTGGGCTGAACCAGGAACTCAGTGAGGACCCACCCTGAGGAAGGTGGGCTGATGAAGGCTCTGGCTACAGAGCACCTGTATCCCAGGACTGCAGGCATGTGGTTACCAGGCACAGCAGGCATCACAAACCCTTCCTAGGAATCTGGAGGGAATGTAAGATGAAATATATATATCAAAGCAAAGGAGTCTTGGGAAAGGGCAGTACCCAGTGGGTGGAAGTAGACCAATGTCTGTCATTATATCTGGGAGAGCTGGTAACAGACACCTCACAGGTTTGTTCTTTGGGTGCAATCAAGCTTGTGGGTACTGACATGCCAGCCACTTTCCGAATCTGCTAGACAAACAGTTCTCATGGAGCTCAAAAGCTACAGCTGAGGTTTTGTTTTGTTTTTAATGATGCAATGCTTCTTGATGTGATGTTGAGTCCCCTGAACAAGAACTCAGAGTAAACACATTCACTAACAAAAGGGAATGGGTGGCAAGAAGCCTGATTCCCTTTAAGCTTATCCCCGATGTCCTGGGTTATGAACTATCATTTACCTTGATTGTGTTTTTCACACGCTATCATACAGACAGAGATCACAGCACTCTTGTTAGATTTCACAAAAGGCACAGAATACAAAGAAAGCTCTTAAATTCTATCATTTTGATGAGAAAAGCATCTTTAAAATTTAGTGCTGAGGGGCTGGGGAGATGGCTCAGTGGTTAATCCGTTTTCCTGGGACACCTAATCACAACCTGGGTTTGATTCCCCAGTACTCAAGTAAAACCAGATGCTTAAAGTGGTGCATGTATCTGGAGTCCGTTTGCAGAGGCTGGAGGCCCTGGCGCACCCATTCTCTGTCTCTCTTCTATCTCTCTCTGCTTGCAGATTAATTAATTAATTAAAAATGTAGTGCTGAAAATTTTGGAGATAGAGAAATGAAGGCAGAGCAGATGGATGAAGTGATCCAAGTAGGGCTGTGCAGGGTCAGGATCAGAATTCAGTCCCCAGTCCCGAGATCTGTCTTTCTATGCCACTCTGGTGAGCTGCTTATGAGTTGTGTCCTTGCACAGACTAGCAATGCTATGAACTTATAATTATGTATATTTTCCATTAATTAAGTGATCTTGACAAAGGAGCCTCAATTAATATAATACTTGCCACTTTGCTGAACAATTACAATGGACACTGTTTCAAGCCATTTTGGTTATAGGTAGTGAAGAGTTTGAATCCTTAGAGCAGGCCTCTGTAATGTAACAGGAAGCAAAACTGAAAAAGGATGATCATTTTTATGTAAATTAGGAAAAAACAGAGCAAACTTGATGGATGATCCAAACTAGGGATGATTAGTGAAGTAAAACATATGTTTTACGGTGGAATTGGCATTTGTGGACAACACCAGAAGGAATGGAAAGGGGCAGACCCTTCCAGCTGTCACAATACTACCTAATGGTCCTATTAATGCACACTTCAGCTTGACTCATTTGCAACTCAGGACTCTCTTGATTCTAAACTGATTTTTCCATCAAAATAAAAGTTCATAAGTCTCTTACTCAAAGCATCTTCTCAGACACCATGGAAATGGTATAGACAGATGAATGATGCTTCAAATAGGAATGTTTTAATCTCTCTTCCTATTTATATAATATGACTAAAATACATAAAAATATTCAGACTGTTGTAGATTATGTGCTTTATTTCTTCACCATCAGATTCCTAAAGCAGCTCATATACATGCATATATGTGTGTGTGTCCATCTTACACCTTCTTCTAACTCTCCAAAGGTTTTGTTGCAGTTTATGTATGTATATGGATATATTTCACTTGTTGGGGGCTACACTTTCCATTGGGGCACATGCTCCCAGCTTCTGCTGGTATTTACATACCTCTTATTCATGAATATGTACTTCAAATTCAACTCCCTGTGGACTATCTGGGATCCTGTAATTGGAAAAGCATCTCTTCCTCTTTGGACCTCCACTTTTATCTGCGGCTTTCTCACAGTAACGGTCACCTAATTACGTAGATGTGTTTATGCAGTGATGACCTCACTAAGCATAATATGTTGCTTCAGATCAAATCCTTTGATCATTTCATAGCATCTAATTTAGCACTTAGTAACTTCTCCATGTTTGTGATAGTTGATGAAATGGCCTTGGAATAGTTTAACAAGTCCAGTAGAGATAACTTCCAGAGCTCCGTTGTCTTTGAAATGACATAACAAAAAATTCCACAGTTCAACTCAACTATTTACATTTTTTTCTTGAGGATTTTTTTTAATTTAACTTTAAAAATTATACATAACTAAAAGCTGGGTGTAGTGGTGCAGGCCTTCAATCCCAGCACACAGGAGGTTGAGCTAGGAGGATCTTTGAGTTCAAGGTCAGCCTGGGTGACAGAGTAATTTTCAGATTAGCCTGGGCTACAGTGAGACCCTACTTAGAAAAAAAAAAAAAAAAGGTTAGGCCTGACAGCCTAGCAACCAATGGATCAACAGTCTAACAGGCAATGGTCATTTATGGTTTTTGAAATATGATGCTTATCATTTCTTTTATGTTAGCCTAAAAAAGATATTGATTTCATTTCCTTTTACAAGCTAAATGTAACTATTTTGGGGAAATAAACAAGTAAACAATTTCCTCTTTACTGACAAAAACATTTTTTTTAAATTTCTCTAAACTTTTATTTTTGTGGAATGCCACTTGATATGAAAGGGGAATGAATAGTTTGGTTTTATTTCCTGTGCTAATATCTTTGCCCTCTATAAAATTATAATAAAAATTGGATTAGTGGTTTCAAAAGTGATTGAAAAGGGCCTTATTTAATATATATCATGCCTTCTTCTGAGAACATTAATTCTTTTATGTGCCTCCAATTCGGATTCAAAGTTCAGGGTAGTTTTTAATGAGCAGTTAGCATCTGTCTTTGTCCCCTAAAACACGCTGGCATGTTTCAGCAGGGTCTTCTCAGATACTTATTCAGTTTGAGGTTTTAAATTTCGAGTTTCCTCCGTATTTATCTGTACTGATAGAGACGGTGCTGAAGGAACACACAGAGTTTTTCTACAACCAGACCCATCATTTTATAAAAGGGAAAGAAGGGCATAGGAAGCCAACCTCAATATAGATTCTGTTCTCTTAGCTTGAAGCCAAGTGGCAAAATGTCACAGCATCTCACCAATTTAACTTGCATTTAAGTATGAATAGAATCTGACCATTTTCCCTAATAGAATCAGCATGCAAATTTCTAGCATTCAACTTCTAAAAAGCTTTATTTAAAATGACTGTGTGGGAGAGCAGAACAATGCGTGAAGGAGAGATTATGCTCCACTCAAAAAGCCCTGGTTTCTAACATGTATAGACAGTCATGTTTGAACCAAAGCAAAAATTTAGAAATCTTAGTTTTCTAAAAGTAGATCAATAAACTTTATATAAGCAGTATATTCGCTATAGTTTATATATCCATATACATATTGTTTATGTAAAATAGTTATAAGCAGGTTAATATGATGATAACAAAATAGTATTTTTGGTATTGAATCCCTGCATAGTCTCTGAAAGAATTATATAAATCACATCATCTTTCAGTTAACATTTAAAATCTGTCCAGGTGTTAATGGGTTAAAATGTAAGGATTAATTAATGACTTATGTAGTCAATAATTTATGATACTGTGAGGCTTAAGAGTACATAATAAAATATCTTTCCTGAATATGAGCATCAAGAAGAGGTTATATTTGCCTCTTGGAGGATATAGAGCATTTGAGGTAGAGATGAAGAAAGGAGAGGGAAGGGTGAAAGGATGAAAAAGGAAAGGGAAAGGACAGGATAAAAGGAAGAGAAGGTTGGGAAATTGTCACCAACCTTGAGAAGGTAGATGTGGTTATGTTACCATCAAGTGAGACCCAGCAGAAGCACAGGGGTGCACCTCTTTTAATCCCAACCCTTAGGACCCACAGCCAGGAGGAGTGTGAGCTTAATGCCAACCTGGATGACAGAGTGTCATCCAGTCTAAATAAAACTGAAGACAAAAACAACCCAGCAAAGAAAAAGCGAACATAACCACGAACCCATGAAAGAGAAGATAAGAACAGGAGGTGAGCAAGGAACAGAAAGTGCAGACACTAGAAACATTCCAATAATTGCAGAGTCATTCTTGTGCAACGGAGATCTGGGTAAGGGTCATCCATCTAATGGACTATTTAATTCGCCAGTAATACATTAATAATTTAATAATCGTGTGACTATGAATGCAAACTAGAAATTGAATATCTGCTGAGACTGATTGAGTGGCAGGAATTCTAAGGACTTCCATGTTCTGAATGTCTCACTAACAGCCATTTAGGAGAGTATTATTCTGACCTTTCCAGAGTTTACTGTGGCATTACAGACTGAAATTATGCACATTATTTTCTTTCAATTTTAGGTAGTTTTCCAAGGGCATACTTAACCTCCAATTTAAGAATGCCGCCACTAGTTGGAGTGGTGACTTGGTACCAATGGGCTTTGAATGATGTCACCAAAAAAGGCCATTGTGAGTCCCATGATTTCCACTTCTCTTTCTTTTCATTTTTCTTTCAAAACATCTAGTGGGCAGCTATGAATTCAGCTTTCAGGAATAAGCTTAGAAGTAATTGTACGTTACATGATCTCAAGATTAAAATACGTTTTCTGAGTGGTAGAATAAAACAAAGAGAGACTGGAGTCATGGAAACACTGGGTGTCAGTTCAGCCAGTGTCGTTTGAAAGTTGAGTAAAGGTCAGCATGTGTCCTCCTGTAGATGAGCCTCTTCTGACTAAGGTCACTTGAGGTACCAGGTTGTGAGGTTTGGGTTCCTGAAACCCCCTGTCCTGCAGTATCTCTTTGAGAGGAGCTTCTAGCTCTCCTTGCTTTGCCTGTCTGCTCATTTGCCTCAAGCCCCTCTCAGAGGGATCCGATAGAGAAAGCACATGAATCAGGTGATGTCTCTAGGTGCTCACCTTCTCTTTTGTACCACAGGCACACTTGTCCCTTTCAAAGCCAGAAAAACTTGGATCCATCCACCCAAAAATTAATAAATTGGACATCAAATTCACTCATTTATTTCTAAATTACATAACAAATGTAACTTTGTGTTCTTGAGGGATTGCTCAGTGGTTAAGAGTGCTGTTCCATAACCTTGTTGACCAGAGTTTAGATCCCTAGCACCTATATAAAGCCAGATGTGCAGATTACACACATCTGTAATCTCAATGCACACATAGTAATAGGAAGTAGGGTCAGGAGAATCCAGAAGTTTCCTGGCCAGCCAGTCTGGCCTTCCTGATGGCAAATATAAACAAATAATTAAATAAAAATAAATAAATAAATAAAATATAAACAATAAGAGAGAATCTGTCTCCACCAAGGTAGAGAGGACCAACACCTTGAAATTATCCACTGACATCCACAGGTGCCCATACATACCATACACATAACACACACACACACACACACACACACACACACACACACACACACACACACTTAAAAAATGCAACTCTGTCCAGACTCTTTCTTTCTCTTTCTTCTGTTAAAAGGCTGATTTGTTTTCCCTCCATAAAAGAAAATTTCTGAATCTTTAGAGTGTGACTTTCATTTGGAAATAAACCATTCCAGTAGTTGATTACACTAAAATGAGGCTAAAAGGAATTTAAGTATGACTAGTATTCTTATAAAGAGGAAATTAGAACTTGCACAGAAACATCAACTAACACATGCACAGAGGGACAGCCTCATGAAGAGAGAGCAAAAGTCTGACCATGTGCCAGCAAAGGAGAGGGGCCACAGTATAAGCTCATCCTGCTAGAAACTAGATATTGGACTTCCAGGTTTTCCAAAACTACCAGAAAAAAAATTCTACTATTCATAGAATGCATTCTTCAGTATTTTGTTTTAATACCACAGGAGATGATTAAGTCTTTTGTGTTTAAGGAGGAAAGAGAGAAGACTGGACACAGGTCAAGGAGGAAAGTGGGTAAGGGTAAGCTAAAAGACACCTGGAATATTTGAGGTATGTACATAGTTTACGAGAGTTAAGAAAACAAGGTTTTGACTAAGTCTTAAGAGACTAAGTCTTAAGATACATTATGATGCATATGAATTTACATTTTTCAAATGTATGTCACCAAGGCTTTGCAATCTTTTTGATCTGCTTCTCCAGGATCAGCACAATGGTCAAAATTTTTTAATTATACAATTAACACCTTTTTATTTATGTAGCAAGCAAAATAAAACTCCATTTACCCTCATTCACTGCTGGTGGGATTGCATATTTGTTCAACCGCTATGGAAAGCACTGTGGAGACTCCAGAACAGAATGAACATAGAGCTACCAATGGACCCAGCTATCCCTCTACTAGGCATCTACCCGCAAGATGTCACATCACAGCATAGAGACGTTTGTGCAACTATGTTTATAGCAGCTCAACTCATAATAGCTAAGAGTTGGAATCAACCCAAATACCCATCCATGGAAGAATGGATAATGAAACTGTGGTACATTTACATCATGGAATTTTACTCAGCTGAAAGGAAAAACGACATAATGAAATTTAGAGAAAAATGGTCTGACTTGGAGCAGATCTTATTAAGTGAACTCTCAAAAGAACAGAGTCAAATACCACATATTCTCCCTTGTATGTGGTTCCTAACCAGGTTAACCATAACTATTCATAGAACAGTTGGGAGAAGTGAGAGTTTGTGAAAGAGGGGTAAGGAAAGGGGGAGGATGACTTAAGCATGAAGCTAAACCAAAAATGATTTGAAATCATAAAATCCTCACTTGCATACTGTAACCTATTGAGCAAGCTGTGGGCATCCTCTGGCAAGAAGGGCCGTGAATAGAAGGGGAGAGAGTCTAAGCCTGTGAAAAATTTATCAATCACACAACTCCTGGCTCCAGTCACTGGCTCCTTCCCTCACTGAGCTATTGACTAAAGTGGCCCATGAGGTCCCAAAAACAAGACAGGATTCTGTCAAAGCTCTTGAATGCCCACCCCAGGCCTAAGGTAAGATCCTGTCGCTGAAGAAACCACAGAAAGCCATCTATAAGCACTGAAAGACCCTGCAAGGTCCAGAATGGTAACCAGCCCCCAGATGGTAGTTAGTACAGTGCTGGAAAGCACTGCATAAGCTGCCAGGGGAAGCTGGTAAACGACAGCTGGAGTAAAGAGAGACCACTGATAGGAAACACAGTCTGCTGCCATGAGTAGGCTGAACACACATCCTACTGGGAGAGAACAGGGAACCAAGATATGAACACTTGTGCAATGGAGGAGCCAAAGCCTGGGGGAGACAATCAACACCTTTTAATTTGGCCAAATAACAAAGCCCCTGCAAAGATATGACTGTAAGAAATGAATAGCCATGGGAAGAAACAATTCAACCTGAGCCAAGAAGAGAAAACGTTCACCCCTATGCCTCGCCCTGGACACTTCCACATCTTCTCTTGAAGATTGATGTTAAGGATTGTCTTTGTTAAATTCTAAGAATGCATTCCATGCTACATGTCATCTTTAATTTCAACACAACTGAGTCACAACCACCACTCCTCTCATCTTGGGACAAGTCCTCAGGCTGCACTGAAATATGTTTAAATGTTGGGAAAGATTGTTGTCTTCCTTTTATAGAATTTTCATTCCCAACATCACAATTTGTATAAGTATCACCAAGTGTCATGCTAAGGAGGAGTACCAGCCTGCCTGTCACGCAAAAGGACTGTCACAGGCTTATCCTGGTGCATGCGAGTGAATGGCATTCATCTCTCTCATCTAATTGGAACATGCTAAGCCAGCCTCTGGCAGTATGTCGAAAAAGAGAAATAGTGTTTTCTATTCTCTCTAACTCACATAGTGCTATATTTGTACCACTGACATGACTATAAAAAGTAGGTTTGAGAATTTTAAAAGGTAATACACAGCTTTTGATTACTGCAAGAGATTCATTTAATCTATGCATGGTGGCACATATCTGTAAACCTAGCACTCTAATCCTCCAGAGACCTGGAGAGTGCCCCTTCTTTAAGGCCAGCCTAAGACAAAAAGCAAGACGCTATCTCAGAAAATAAACAAACATGATGCATTCAAATAAGTCCAAAATTTACAAAATAAGACATGGTATATGGGTTTGATCTGATTTGAAGGGCTTTGCTTTGTGAAGAGAGCTCCAGGACACTCACAATACATGACTGCATGGAGAAACACTTCCCTCTGAGGCTCAACCAGGCAGGCAGAAGCCACTGTGGCAAACCTTGGCATCATCCTTGAGTTGCTTGCTTCTCTGGCATGCAGAATGCAAGCATTATGTGGTCATGGCAGCTTCTACTCAGATCTCAAATGAAGGACTGAGCAGCCAAGCAATGTGTCCTAGGGCCAAGATTTCTAGAAGCACCTCCTGAAAGGACAATGCATAAGGCCTCATGCTAAACTGCAGTGGAGACCATAGGATTCTAAAGATGTGAGAAGCACTGAAGATCTACCAAAGAAAGATGCAGACAGTGACTGGAACCGTCCCAAGAGAGACTGTGCACCCTAAAAACTGGAAGGTCTCAGGTACAGTGCTGACAAGCCCTATAAAGCTCACATAATTCTAGGTGCTCTGGATTCCAGACAAGGAGCTACAGGATTAAGTGTCTGCCCAGCTGGGTTCTGTGCTTGTTTTTGTCCTTGCTATTCTAGTTTTCCCTTTAAAATGAAGAAGTTTACTATGGGTCATTTTGTCTTGGAAGTGAATCATTTTCTTCCCTAAATATAAATAACATACTATGGATATAATCCCTTTCTACCCCTCCTTTGTCCATTCCCAAGTCTTCCTTCCACTGAATCCCTTCTTCTTCTAACTAGTCTCTCTTTTATTTTGCTGTTATATATTTTTTTTCCTCCTATGATACAGGTCTTATGCAGTTAGTGTCACCCACTGTGAGATCATGACTATCAAGTGCACTTTGTGTCTGGAAGACAGTGACAAAGCACTCCTCCCCTTCCTTTGGCTCTTACATTCTTTCCACCACCTCTCCTGCAATGGTCCCTGAGCCTTGGAGGGTATCATGGAGATGCAGGGTCTCACAGCTAAGAATTTGCCTTGGTTCTCTGAAAATTCTTGGAATTTTGAACAACACTGCAACTATTAAAATTTTGACAGCTTTCATAGATGGAGTAAATACATGTTGTATTGTAAGGTAGACATAGTGGCCTGGGGACAATATTGTCATTTGGATATAAATTATCTCTCCAAGACGTTCATCTGCTGGTGGCTTGGTCTACAGGTGGTAGGAGGATCAGGAAATTTTAGGAAGTAGAATCTAGGTGAAGGAAGTAGGTCACATGGTGATAACAGGGGTATTTTATTCATGCTCTCTCTCTCTCTCTTTCTCTATCTCTCTCCTTCTTCCCCCTCTCTCTCCCTCTGTTTCTTGTTTTTTTTTTCTTCCTGAGACAAATGACCTCCTGCTCCCACATGCTCTCTCCTCTCACCACCATGCTATTCTGTCTCACCATGGGCCCAGAATCAATGAAGCTGGCTATCACTGAAATCCCTGAAACCATGAGTAAAGTTAAATATTTTTAAATCTATCTCCTTCAGTGAAACAAGCAAATACATGCAAGGCACTTCCTATGCATAATTCCTCCTGTAAATTGCTTTTGTCAGGTAGTTTGTCACAGCAATGATAAATCTGACTCCTAGAACAATTCAAGTAGCATCAGAAACAGGAGCATCATGATTATATCTAAACTCTTTAAACCACTATGAATTTAGTTGTCTCTTCACAGGCTTCTGCCCCTCAAGTTTCATGATGCCAAAAAGTAGCACTGGCTTCTCCATTACCTTCCAAGCATTCATTGCCTCCTAACACAGGATCATGCTTCCTTGTAGATAAAATTGAGAGGGCAGATTATCTTAGCATTTAAGTTTGGGTGAAAATGTCTCATTTTTGACAGCCAGGTGAAAAATCTAATAAAAATGTCTAGAGTTTTCACAACAAGGTCTACAGCTCCAGATGACCTTACATAATCCATCCATGAATTGTAAAAGGTCAAACTTGAGAAGGCCAATGTTGGATATCTGTTTACCAAGATAACATTTAGATTATTAAGAAATGAGATGAAGCACTCAACAACCCAAGTAACATCCACTGCTTTTTGGGTTGATTTCTTTATCACTGCCCTATTTCTTAGTGTCCAGCACAGATATAGATGACCAATAAATTCCATCGTTTGCCAGTGTAGATGGAAGTAAAAAAAATTGAAATGGAGATGTGTTGTAGAGTGTATGTTTTGTGTGTGTGTGTTTGATTGTCAAGAAATAAAGCTATAAAGCAGGATGTGAAGCCAAAGATGTTTTTATATACATTTGAACATTTGTGGTCTTTTAAAAAACAATGTCCATGTCTGCATTTTCATTTGGCTCTCATGGGGTGAGCCCAGAGGCTTAGAGAGCTGATATGGCTCGGCTATGTCATCCTCCACAGAACTAGACTTGCACATTAATCTGATATCTACCCCACCTCAGCCCACCATCACCACTGACCCATAAGTAGGGAAATTCTATTAGCACAGGAACTCATTAAAATCATGTTTACATTTTATTAACTTAAAAGCATATTTATCTGACTAGATATCTCATTATCTTATTGGGGTCATTACTGTCTGTCAATCAGAGAGCAAATGAATGAATACTTCACAACAGAAACACCAGCAGGACAGTAATTAAGGACTGCTAATTGCGGCTTTGTGTTCCTGCACATTGATTTTCAGATATGGAATACACATTTACAACCTCAGAGGGAACAATGTTCTTCTCTTTTATTTATCAAGAATATGTCTCCTGGCTGTTATATTAATAATACAGTCTTTAAAAGGTCTACTATCAATAACTTCTTTCATATGAGAATGTTCCTTCAGTGTCCATTAACTAACTGGATTCCAATAATTTAGACAAACGTCTTAAATTTATCTCATTCAGATGACAAAAGCAAATACATCAAAGGTACTTCCTATACATAAATGTCTCAAGAGGCATTTGAGCTAGGCTCCTCAAGAAAATGTAGGATATCCGACAGAATGTTGAGGTTTAAAGAGGATGGAAGAAGAGAAATCCGAGATTGCGAAGATGACGTGATGCCCAAGAACAGAGGCACTAATGTGAGCACTAACATAAAGACGTAAGTAGCTTTTATGTCAGGCTTCACAAGTTCATGTTCTCTGTCTACATGGTAGTAAATCCCCAAATACTTAAAGCCATATATAAATGCTTTCCATTGGTGTTTAGCCTCAGACACTCTGGGCATGTGCTAAGTACACAGACAAAGATTCTGTTTAAATGAAGCACTGTTTTCACACAACCTTGAGAAAGGTGCCATTTTTTGAGATTAAATTTTATTACTGATGATAAATTGAGTTTTCTTTTTTTAAATGTTTATTTATTTATTTAATAGAGAGAGAGGCAGACAGATAGAGAGAATGGGTGTGCCAAGGCATCCATCCACTGCAAAGGAACTCCAGACATGAGCCACCTTGTGCATCTGGCTTTATGTGGGTACTGGGGAATCAAACTCCTGCTTTGCAAGCAAATACCTTAACCACTAAGCAATCTCCCCAGCCCAATAAGTTGATTTTTTTTCATTTGGAAAAGTCAAGAAAATATTTTGTCTCATAGGGGGAAATAGCTGGAATACCACTTTGTTGTAATATAAGATGATATCATTCTGCCTTTGTGAGTTTCCAGTATTCAGCTCCGGAGCCAGGAGTCCTGTCATAGAAAGTCAGAGAGACAAGAGACGAGTTGCTCACCTTTGTAGAGGAATTCAAGTGGTAATGAGTGTGCCCATGTTTTGGAAATTAAATGGTTCTGTGACATGAAGAGCAACTATTTAGGTGAAGCTTATAAAGTCTGGAAATTATGCAAAGGAATTTATGATGGTCATTCCTTTATATATATATATATATATATATATATATATGGTCCTTCATCAATTAAGAAAAGGGGGAATGAAAACATGCTAAATAGTACTAGGTGCTGAAAATATAATGTTGACATATTTTATTGATTCAGATAGTTTTTAAAAGTCATCTGGTGTATTTTGGGAAGAAGAGTCGTCAATACGGTTGTTTAAATTCTTCACATACTCAGCTTCTTTTAAAGATCTCTCTTTATATCTGTAAGTATATATATATATATATATATATATATATATATATATATATATATATATATATATATATATATATGTGTGTGTGTGTGTGTGTGTGTGTGTGTGTGTGTGTGTGTGTGTGTGTGTGTAAGGAAGTAGGTAAATTAATGTTTTTCACCTAAGTGACTGGTAGGACTAATGAGACTCTTTTCTTTCCAAATAAGTTGTGACTTTTTTATGCATTTGTCCCATAATCTGATTTTCACCTTGACCCACATTAATTATATTTCTAAACAAGATCTTCACTAGCTGAAAGTAATTAGAATGATGTGAAATTGACTAATGAAATACAACTTCATTTTCCTTTATTTGCACTTAGCTTTATTGAAAAACGTCAACAAAAATGAGATTTTGAAGGTTACATTAAACCCTTTTGCAAATATCACATGCTTATATGTCTGAGCAAACATGTTGCTTTTGAAATCACAATTCGGCTACAATCTCAACTACAGTTTCAACCCTTGAAGTATCTGCCCCCTACAACTCCTTGTATCCATAAGAAATAATGCCCAACATTCCATAGGGCCAAGAATTAGTCATCTCATTCAACTGGTTTGATAAATCCATCCCACAGCCAAAAAAAAATCACCTGTCCATTGAATGATTTATAATTGTTCTATCAATGTTATCTATCAATGCTATATGAAAATTTTCACTTTGCAATTATTTGTCTAATGAAGCTGTGTTGGAAAAAAAATAAAATTTGAAAGGAATTCCGTCAATGTGGTTTGTATGTCAACCCCATAGTAGGCAGACCTGAGAGCATAGTTGGAAGAGAAATCTGTCTTATAGTGACTTAGTGTCCACAGGCAAAGCTGCCCATGAAGCTCTCTGTAAGGAGTGAAGTGGTCCTTTCCGCACTGTCTGGTACAGGTGGCTGATGTGCATTCAAGCTGTACTCCTCCTGATTCATGTACTGAATTATTATTTTTAAATAAGCACATGTGTCTATGGGCAGATTTACATTTAATCACAGTTCTTGGAGTTAGACTTTGGAGTATCATGCTACCATCTAATAAATACTATGCCTGTGAAATCAAATCATGCTGCTTTTGATCAAAGTCCCATCATTTCAGGGACTTGCCTGTCTTCAGATTCTCACTGCTACCCCAGTCCTGCTGGAAAGAAGTGCATACAGCTTTAGTTCATTATCATTGCATTTCTCTTTGTTAGAATGGCTCACTCCTAATGCAATGCAGCCCAAGAGTGATCAGTGACAGGAGTATCATTTATTAACTTATGGGAGAACTAATTATCACTGCCATTAGAAAAATGACTAATTTAGTCCAATTTAGAAATTCCTTAAATACAATGGATTTTTAAAGTAGATTTTTGGTGGGGACTCACACTGTAAGTAACTCCAAGATTTAGATATCCAATAGTAAGTATACCACATTCTAAAGGCACTCCCTGGAATTGAGCCATACACTCTTCCTGCAGGTTACTAAGAGATGGAAGAATGACCAGCAGCAATGATCTTTCTTCTTACTTCCAAGTTTACTTAAAAAAGCAGACTAGTGGTGAGAGAGGGCTTCTTGGACCTAGGACTTTAGATGAATGTACTGCTCTTGAAAATAGCAAGCTTTTTTCTTTGGGCTTGGTGGTGGTGGGAGTATCTCTCCTCTTTAAGGCCAAATGAGGTTGCTTCCAAGAGTAATATTCATAAAATTCGAGTTCCTGCCAAGGAAAAGCTGGCACCCTATTCTCTGACTGGATGTCTACTGAACTGAGTAAGTCAGTCCTCCTTTCCTGACAGTGCAAGTTGAGTAGGAAATGATTAAAGAGTTCTTGTCAGAATGTAATGTGCCCTCTCAAATTTGGGACCTGTAAGATCACAGAAAACAATGTGTGTCTTCTATGCAGACTTCTAGAATCAGCCATGGAGGAGGAGGAAGAGTGATGTTCACTCCATTCTAGGTTCTACATCTGGAAAGGACACTAAAAAGCCTGCTTTCCTCATCACTCTTTGTTCCTGGGCAAGAATGGGATGCTGCCCAGAGAGGTGTTAACATGGTGTTTCACTCGTGAAGTCCCTTAGGAGAGGTCCTTCACAACAGAGGTTCTCGGGAAGTTGAATGATACTGTAAGAAAACCATGCCTATTGGTTCTATGGAGACTTTAAATGCCTGAAGCCCTAGTAGCAGATGTATTCAGGCCAGCCACACCACTCCATTCAGAAAGCAGACTTTGTCTTTGCTATGCTTCTTCCCTTCCCTGAAAAAAAAAGAAAAGAAAACAAAACAAACAAAAAAAACTGAAGGTCCTCAGCCTTGAAAAGGTAATAAGAAGAAAAACCTCACCAAACCATCTTCTCATTCATCATCCATGATGAGTGATGGAAGTTCTAGTTTCCAAATGGGAAGAATAATAGACTGAAATTATATCAGAATTTAAAGGTTTATGCTAAAATAGACCATGTAGTTGGGGAATACTAGACTCAACCAGTTTGTAAGTAAGCAGCAAAAAGGTGGACATGACAATAGAGGAAGTGGCCTTCAAGCTAGGCAAAAGCCTATGGGTCAGATCTGGGATCTGTTCAATGGAATGAGATGCAAATGTATGATGCTGCATTAGAGGTGCCGAATGCTTATTCCCCTTGATCCATGCTGTTCTCAGTCTTGGCTAGAGAATGGGGCAGATGGTGGTGAATACCAGGGACACCCCAGAGCCATCAGGAACACAAGAGCAAAAGAAAGGTGACAGGCTGGCACAAGATACATCATCTCTATTACATCTGCCAGGGCACAGGAGACATTACAGAAGAAATGGCAGATTAAATACAAGTGCTTATCTCACTGCTAGCCTGACAACCTCCTCCAAGAAAATGCCAACAGATACTGCAGAGACTCAAAACTCATCAAAGCAGAAAATTAGACACTGCTGAGAGCTCAACACTAGACTAGGATTATGACAGAAGGGGTAGAAAGAATGTAAGAGCCCCAGGGTGGGAAGGTACACTCTGGGGCATTGTTCTCCCCACAGAGACTGAGTCATGCACTCATGACCCAACAGCATATGTTGACAACCTCACTGAGGAAGGCCCTCATTGGGGTGGGGGCAGAGGAAAGGGAACATAAGAAGATAGCCCAACGGAAATATGATCAATGCAATAAAGTTCTCAATAAAAAGAAGAAAAAAAGGTGGGCATGAGAAAGTACAGTTAATAGATGTAAGGAGCTACAGAAAAAAAAAAGACAGAGCCATTTGTTTTATGTTTATTTCAAACTAAGACCACTTCATTATGTAAGAAATATGGGTACATTTTAAAGTCTTTTGGTCCATTTTTCTAAGCACACAGAGTGGAATGGCATTAGTAAATAAATGTTTCAAATGTCGTCACAAATTTTCAAGCAGAGTGCTCTAGTTGGTTTTTATATCCTTTGACAAAACGAAAAAAAGAAAAACAAGATGTTAATTATTTTTGTAGTCCTTGGGATTAAACCCAGCACCCTAGGAATGCTAGACAAGCACCTATCACTAAGTCCCATCCCCAGGCTCTTTTGACTTGTGCTAGGCATGCTCCCCCAGACACAGAGGGTTGGTGGTGTGTGCATTTTCACTAAGGTGGGTGAAGGATGAGGACTCCATCTCTAAATTTTGTCTCTTTATTTATGAAACCTTGCCATGTTTGGTGTTGAAACAATTCATGAGTAAAATACAGCAATAGTTGTGTGTGTGTGTGTGTGTGTGTGTGTTGTTGTTGTTGTTGTTGTTGTTGTTGACAGAGGGGCTATATCCAATTCCCAAGCACTGAGATGGCTCCACATATCCATGAAGGTCCTCAAAACAACCTCTAAACCTTTGGTCACACTAGCCTTTGTAGTAGGAAATCTTATTATTTGAGGGTATATATACTGTGGCAGTGTCACACTCTATACCCCAGCCTCCTGAGTGCTAAGATTAAACGTATTAAGCCTGGCTGAAAAGAATGTTTCAGGATAGCCTAAACTCAATTTCAGGCATTGTTTCATGTACTAGATAATATCAGTCACTGTGTTAGATTCTGAAGAGGGAGCAAGATATATTAGAAAAACAAATATCTGGGCTTTGGTATCAAACATTTGTTCAAATCTTGGCAATAGGCAGCTTAGTCTTGAGAAAGCACATAAGCGTCTTTGAATATCCACCTATTCAGTATTTTTCAGAAGGCACTGAGAGAGCTGGGGATAACTTAATTCCACCAACAAGACACTGGATGATGGTTGACATCCTGACAGGCCTTCACACAGGGCCCAAATGAATCTAAGAGAATGTGATGAGACAAACAGGAGACCAATCACCACAGCAAGTCTGATAATCCATGAAAGGTCAATGGAGATAGACACCAATGATATCCAACACAACCCAGGGTAAAGATCCAGAGATACTTAAAATCTCAACAACAAAACAGACTCAAAACTCACCCACCATGACTCAGGGAACTGAGTGGAAGAGGGGGCAGAAAGAATGGAAGATCCATGGTGGGGGAGAATATCCAGAGAGATCGCCCCCCTCAGCAACAATGCACAAGGGAGAAGAAAAAAAAGAAGAACTGGCTACCTCTGGTGCAGTTCATAACCCCCTAACCTATGGGCAGAACCAGTATGTGCACCAAGGAAGGACCCCAGTGGGTAGGGGACAGAGAGGAGGAAAAAGGGTACACTTTCCCAAGAGTTGCTCATACAAATGCATATACTTCTTCATAATAATGATATTAAAAATAAAAATAGAAAACATATTCAGCTATGAAATGCAAATAGTATTTGACCGTTTTATTCAGAGGAATTAATCATCTATTGTTTGCAAACATGCAGTACTATAGCTTAGCAAACACCTAAATGCTACACACTCTCAGGATAAGATAGATTATGATGTTAGGGCTTCTATTTTTAAAGGTCATTCATGGAAATAGACAGAAAGATAATATACACTGAAATGCAATGGCTAATCTTAGATAGGAGCTGATTCCTAAGGGGCTAAAGATGCAGATAGATGACTAACCTCACTTGGGGCACAGTAACTGTGGTATTTGGGCTGAAGTTTGAGGCAGGAATTCTTCAGGTACAAACAGTGTTGGACACAGAGCAATTCAGGCATAGTCAAAGGAAAATGCAGAGAAGTATGGAAGGCTCACTCTGTTTGGAGAGCAGGGAGAAGTGAAGTGTGACTGGAGCATATGGCATGGGTGGTGGGGGTAGTGATAGCAGGAAATATTGCTGGAAAAGCGGTCAGGGCCAAAATGTGAAGGACCGTCAATGCTCTGCTGCAGGGCTGGGCATTTTTCCAATGGAGGATATGGAACTGTGAGGGGATCCAGCGCAGAATTTTAGTGGGCAATGAAATGAGTGGATTTGTTTTTCAGGAAATATTTTCTTGGCATCAGAGTGGCTTATGACCTATGGTACCAGCCTCCTAACTGGGCTGCCTGCCACTTTAGAAATGTTAAGACCGGGGTGCCTGTAGGACACCAGTGTAGACCCATGCACAAAGATAATCAAAGGAAAACCCCACTTAAGGCTGGCTAAATTACAGGGTGATTACCTCCACTGCAAAACAGTCACTGCTTTTACAAGAGAATTCATTTCAGGATCTCAGAGTTCCTTTTAATAGCACATTTCTTAGTGCATTTAGGCTTCCTTTTACACCTCATTAAGGACTTGGTAGAGTAGGGAAAGCCGAGAATATCTTAAAGATATATTTTTAAGAGTTCTTATTAAGAATCATCATGGAATAAAAATAAAATATTTCTCAAAGTTATCATTTGTCAGTGGAAATGTTGAGACGTAATCTACATGAGCAAGGTTGAGCAGAATGTGTTATGATATTCCATGGAGTGTATCCCACAAATTCTACCCACAATAAGTCAATTTACTTCCAGGAATGACTGTGATAACATGAATAGACCACATTTAACCCTTGATACAAATCTTACCCATCATCAGGGCTCCAGGTCCCAGGAGGAAGACAAATGATGAAACTATGGTTCAGAATGGCCTGTTCAAAGTAAAACTTAGCCAGAAATCCTATTCACTCAAAACTTTTAGTAAACTGCAATCTCCACATTTGAAAAGCAGTCATATTGCGACATGTCATTCATTACCTGACTCATTTAATTATTTCTTTCTCTAAAGAAAGAAGGTAAAAATAAAACACAAACAAGTTTTTTTTCAGAAGTTTTCCACTTCCCCAACTCCTTGCAATATTACAGGAAGTGACTAGATTTCCCTTCCCACCTTAAATCATCAAAAACTGCCTGCTCTATGTACATACAAGTAGCAGAGGCTTTCCAACGTTAGAAAACATGCAGAGAATAAAGATGAAAGTTGCAGAGAGGGAAATAAAGATGGTATCATTAGCCTAGGACACAATGTCTACAAAGTCACACAGAAAGCACTCACAGGAATCAGAGAATCGAGGTAATTGGCAGGTGTTAGAATTCTGGGAGCCATGGTGGCTAAGATTTATGGGGCAGAGTCTCAGGAAGAAGAAAACTCTAAATGATTGCATACCCTATAAGTATTTGGATAAACAATAACTTGCACACATATGAGAGGAAACCAGCTTAGGATGGTGGTGTTTCGGGTGGGGAACTACTAGAAAACAGAAAGGACAAATATTTGTGGAGCTCACACATAGCTCCATTGCCCAAAGAATGAAAGATTTCAGCACTTGGGCTACTTGGCAATTTCTGTTAGTGATTTTAGATCCCCACAGGAGTAGTCCATGTGCCCACAAGAATGAAAGATATGGTAGTTTATGAATGAAGGACATTACCACATATAATTTCATTTTGATCAAATATAAAAAGTTACCACTAGAGTCCTCAGACTTAAGAGTAAATACTTGTCACCTAGGATTTTAGAAAGTTTAGCATAAATAACAATTGCGGTACTTCTATTTGACTTTAGTAGCTGGAATTTAGTAGCATGGAATTAACTACATTATTAATGGTTGTTATGTCTAAACCAGTTGATTTTCTACTTTTCATGATAAAATAGCATGAAAGAGATATAAAGATTTCTACTGTATATTATGGTAGACAGTAAATGTAATACATATTGTACTAGAAAAGATAAGTGTTAATTAAAATGTAAATGGGAGACAGGTGTTGGAAATGCAGGTGGGATGTTGTGGCGATCTTAACTGGTTCATAAATTTATCAAGGCGGATGAGGCTAATGACCCATGTGGAGCCTAGGTGTCTACAAAAAAGTTAGTAAACAGAAAAACAACAGAAATGAAGTTAGCCGTGGATAGAGAGACCACACCTGGCAAGGCTAGTGGAGATTTTGCCTTACACTGGGTAGAAAGTGAAAGTACTGCATGAAGTCACGTGTATTTTGGTTGATGTTGGATTATGTTCCAAGGTCAATGGTGACAACTGAAAGTACACAGCAAGCTATCAACAGTCCTTCATAAAGAGGGCATTTGAGTTGGAGTGAACACTGAATATGTGAGAAACGGTTAAGATTATGCATACATTTGAAAAACTAGAAGTGAAAGAATTTCATTATGGATTCCATGGGGGAGGGGTGAATGAGAGATCAGAACAGATGAGCCCAGGAGGACTAAAACTTTTTTTATGGATTATTCATTTTTTAAAGCAACTGGAGGAGAAGAGTTGCCATTAACAGACAAGGAAAAGGCATTAGTTGAGTGTTTGGTACAAAAGATCCAATCTGGATATGCAAACTCAATGGCAGTTGAGTTGGTGATAACACAAATTTCCTATAAAAAGAAATATTAAGCAATGGATAAGAGATAAAGTCTGGTAATTCCTAAGTGCTTTTTAAAGAATCAGTAACATAAATTCTTTTTCTCCTATTCAAGGAACATAATCAACTCTCCATAATTATGTTTTTTAGAAGAAGTGGGGAAAAACAAAAGTTTCATCAAAGTGAAGTCTCTCCCACATTAAAGCCAGGAACATTAACCAGCCCACAGTGTTCCCCCAAATAGTCCATTGTACAACTTCAGCTGCATGACCTGCAATTTAAGTTCTGTTTTTGCTTTACTTATGTTGTAAATGCATCTCGTCTGAGGCACAGCACCAATGGATATTCCCGCCTGCACAGAGGGCCATCCTCTGAAGACTGAACTCTCCAGAAGTGGGTGCTCTCAGCATCACTCACTGGGCTGCATGTCATGATTAACAGTTATTCTCACACAGGGTTACATAGTCAAAATTGAGAGCCAGAAAAGCACATTGCTCATGTGGGCAGTCATTTTAGTATATAGTCAATATTTAGAGATGCAAATTCTCCATCCATCACATTGACAATGTGATTACATATGTGAAAATTGAGGACTGGAGGGTAGAAGGGACTTGCTATGATATGTTAAGGTCTGATATAGTCCAATTATTCTTAGGTGAAAGAAACTACATGTAAACTCACGGTGAAAACAACGTGGAGAGCAGCATGTTTAAGTTCAAACAGCTTGTTATTTTGAAGACAGCTGACAAACTAGATTTCAGCTGCCATCTGTCTGACTGTGCCCCCTACCCAATTTCTTGAAAATGCAGTAACCCAGCTAGAAAGTCACAGAACAATTTGCAGAGCCAAAACCCAGGTTTCTGCACAAGACTGCTAAACTCAAAGGTCAGATTTAATACCAAGATTTTATCCTGTCTGGGCTCAATGCAATTTAAGGATTTGTCATTTAAAAGTCATAAATAATGATCCTTCTTTTGTGGTATCCTGGTGACTAAAAACCCTTGCCTTTCTCATTTTCTTTTCAACATAAAAATGCACACAAAAATTTGGGAGAAAAAAAAATCAGCACAAAGGCAACTTGACAATTTCTGTTGATGATTTTAGATAGTCCTTAAGCTTTGTCAGGCAGATCATTAACATCCATGACATGTAATAGAATGAGAAATACGAACAAACAAGTGTCCCATCTGAAGCAGGAACCTCTCTCCTCAGAGCTGTCTGTTGCAGAGTACCACCAAATTTTCCCTCCAGCAGAGCCTGTCAGAACCTGGTGTACTGATCCTTAATCACAGTGAAGAGTTCTGCATGAGAGCGTCCACACAGAACCCTCCTGTCCTTTCAGGCAAGAAATGTTTCATGCTGTCACTCTGCCTTCTTCCTTCTAATAAGAATGACTCTCGGCAAGCCAGACCAGACTCTGACAGTGAGGGAGAGCAGCCACCTTTATTCTTAGGTTATGGTCCTGTGAATATCTCCCTCTTAATGCTTTGTATCAAAGCTACATTTGTGGTCATTGGGGACATCTGGATAAATCAGTATAGGAACTGCCTTTTGGTAAGGTAACACTTTCTACATGTTTAGAACTCCACATCCAAAAAGAATGCCTATCAACATGAATTAAGCTCATATTGTACAAATCCTTACCTCAGTGGATATGGTCACTTAAAAACATATACATCTCAGTTTCATTTGAAAATCACTTTCAAATAAATATTAGTATACCACTGTAGTAATCCATCCATAAGACAGTTTTCAATAAGTCAACCAACTCACTCGAGATCATGATAGTCAGTTTTGCTTTCATTTTATTACATTCCCACTGTTGTATTGAATGAAGTTGCAGCACATATTAATACTAGATTTTATGTCCCTAGAAATTGACTTAACAAATATGAAAATAATTTGGAGACACATGGACAGACACACATTTCAATAAAACACTCAGAGACCTTGGAGATGCAACTAAACTGTTCCCTATGGAGTGTGACTGTTCTGCTTTCAATATCCAAGGTCCACTTAATGCAATGAGGTTTCCAGCATCAGTGGCCATTGGTCTGTGAGTAAGCATGGACCTGTCTCAATACACTGACCTTGGGTTATGAACTTGCTTTAGTAACTGAGCTAAGACAAATCCATTTCGAGGAGCGAGAGGGGCATACTTCTTACAATAGTTTTTCTCTTTATGTGCCAATGCAATTTCCTAATATACTGATGTTTGTTATCAGACTGGCAAGCTCTTTTCCTAATCCATTTCTCAAATCACCCCTTTTCTTTAATGGAGACAAGCCCTGCAACATTTATCAAGCATCGTGCTTCACAGCTTTTCCTAGTTCTCTCTCATGTGAGATCATTGTGATTCTGATAAGAAAATTAAGGTGTCAGAGAAGGAAGGATATT